>JABUQX010082267.1:5000-15000 GCA_015478945.1 Trachelipus rathkii | reverse complement strand
TCCAGACCTGCGGACTTCCCTTTTTTTTCCTTTATTCACAGCCCTAATAATTTCCTCCATTGTATTTCATCCTCCCCCCTCCCTCCCCACTTCATTTCCCATCCTCACCTCTTGCATTTCTTCCTCCTCTACCTCACCCCCTTCATTCAATAGTCCACTAAAGTACTCCCCCCACCTCTTCCTCACCCTATCCTCTCCTCCTATCCACTCCCCATCTCCTCCCTTAATCCTCTCCCCAACCCCTCCTTCTTCTTCCTTTTTTTATTAACTTCTTTCCAGAACAACTTACTCCCCGATTCAAAATTTTCCGTCACTTTTCTACACCATTCCCCTTTTGCTCTTCTCTTCGCCCTCTCCACCGCCCTCTTTGCTTCCACTCTAACCCTTCTATATTCTTCCCATCTATCTTCTCTCCTACTTCCCAACCATTTCACATAAGCCTCCTTTTTCCTTTTCACCACCACATTCACCTCCTCACTCCACCATTCACTCCCTTTCCTTCTGCTTGCCCCCACCCTTTTTACTCCACATACCCTTCTGGCCTCTTCACATACTGCCTCTCTGAATCTCTTCCACTCCCCCTCCACCTCCCCAATTCCCGTCCCTCTCACGTTTCTCCACCTGCCCTCCATACCTCTCCTAAACTCCCTCCCACACACTATCTCCTCCAATTTTTCCACCTTTATCACTTCCACTCTCCTCTTTTCTCTCCTCTCCCTAACCATCACCTCTCCTCCCACCCTTATCCTGGCAACCACCAAATAGTGATCCGATATCCCCCTCCCCGCCCCTCTAAATACATTTACATCTAACAATCTACCTCTATCCTTCCCATTTACCACGACACATAATCTAGTACGCGCTTCCCCCCCCGTTATCTCACTCTTCCATGTATACTTATGATTCTCACTTTTTTTAACCACGTATTCCCCACTATCATTCTTCTTTTAACACACAACTCTAACAAACTTTCTCCATTAACATTCCTCTCCCCTACCCCAAATGGTCCTATTATTCTTCCCACCCCCCCCCTTCCCACTCCTGCATTCAAATCTCCCAATAGACAAATTTTTTCATTTACCCCCGAAACTTTCCCAACACTCATTCAGCTCACTCCAAAATCTTTCTCTCTCCTCCTCCCTCGCTCCATCAACTGGTGCCTATGCGCATATGAAAATCCACATTACCCCCCCGAATTTCCCCCTTACCCACAATATCCTCGAACTCACCTGGCTACACAACCTCACCCTTGTCCCACATCTCTTTCTCATAACTAATCCCACCCCATTCCCTCGCCCTCACTCTCTCGTCCACCCCGAAATCATACCCTTGTATTCTCCAAAATTCATCTCCCTCTTTCCCTTCAACTTAGTTTCTGTTAACCCTAGCACATCCAACCTTTTTTCTTCAAACATTAACCCCACTTCCTCCCTCTTCAAATCCTCGTTTACCCCTCTCACATTCATACATCCCACCCTGATTACCTCTCTCCTCCCCATCTTTCCCTATTTCTATAAATAACTCAATCAGGCTGTACGCTTTATGGGAACCCCCACCCTTGGTGATTCCCAACACCTAGGGCTACCACCCCGCTCACCAACCCACAATGACAACAACAAAATACATTAAAATAACAAAAAACACAATAACAGGTCGATTACTTAAAAACCCTTAAAAACACTCCCAATAAAAAAGTTAAAATGACAATATACAGTAAAAATATAAAAGGTTATAACCCACACCATCAATTTATATTATTTCCTACCCCCCGTTTCCCCCCTCCACTTCCCTCCCACTCCCTCCCTTTTCTTTCCTCTTTAAAATATGCACACGTTAAAAATTTTATTATCTAAAAAAGAGAAAACTTTATTTAATCTTTAAAATTCTTTAAAATCTCTTATATTTACAACTAATACAAAAAGGTTAAAATGTTAATATAAAACAATATAAAAATATAAAAGGTTAAAACCTACACTCTATCAATTTTTATCTATTAAAATCTTTGCTTAAAACGGTTTACAAGAAAATAAATTTCGCATTCCTATTCTTATTAGACGGTGACACAAATCCACCGTATATATATATATATATTAAATAACTTAAATGTATATCCGACTCTCTTTAAGAATCTAACAAAATATTCTATACAAAATAGAAAATTATTCCATGAATATTTCTACCGAAATAAAAATGTTTCTAATCCACACGAATGAAACTTTGAAGAACTCAATCTTTTTGAAGAAATAACCTGTAGAACTTTCCTTTTTCCAATAATATGTTTGCAGAAACAACTTGTAGAGTTTTCCTTTTCCGATACTTTGTAAAACTTTTACTTTTCAATAATGTATCTTAGATCTAACTTATTCCGAAATCGTATACTTTCCTGTCAAATGTTTATAAATAGATTCCTTTCTTGAGCCAAAAATATAATTTTTGAAATACTTTAAAGCAATATGCTCTTTCATAAAGATTTCTTCCTCAATTTATAAGCACAAAATATTGCATGTAATGTACATTATAGTAGATTATACATGGAGCGATTGGGTCTGAGCCTTCAATGAAATATAAAAGTTCAGACGTGAGAGCAATTTATCCTATATTAATATGTTACCTTGAAAATATGAATATGACTAAAATGTTCCTTTCGAACAATCCTACGAAGATATAGTGTTTAGATTCAATATTTAGAATAGCTTCATAGATTAATAAGCTTCACTCTTCATACTTATATATATATATGTATATATATATATAATGTGTGTTTTGAACCAAACACATATATATAATTATAAAAATATATATATATATATATATATATATACTATATATATATATATATATATATATATATTATATATATATATATATATATATATATATAATATATATATATATATACTATATATATATTATATATATAATATATATATATAATATATATATATATATATATATATATATATATATAATATATATATATAGTATATATATATATATATATATATATATAATATATATATATGAAGCTTGCACTCAGGTATGCTGAAATTGCTTCTCCCAGCCACACCAAATTGAAAATTTTAATTAAATAACGAGCAGTTCGGCCACCCCTATCACCCATGAGTACTTTAACACGTCTTAGTCTGCACTGTAGTAATTTTTTAATTTTTTTTTTTTGCATTTTTTAAATATTGATTTCAACATTGCAGGTTATATATTTATAAATAAACCAATTCTTCAATAAATATTTAAAAAAAAACAAAAAAAAATAAAAAATGACTACAGTGCAGACTAAGACATGTTAAAGCACTTATGGGTGATAGGGGTGGCCGAACTGCTCGTTATTTAATTAAAATTTTCATTCGGTAGTATTTGTTGGCTGCGCAGAGCACCTCATGACCCTGTGAGCGCATGCCCTGGGATATAATATATATAATATATATTAATTATATATATATATATATATATATTATATTATATATATATATATATATTATATATATATAATATATATATATATTATTATATATAGTATATATAATATATAGCATAGATAGATATAAAATAACCTCCTTGAGTGATTCTTCACTTACCTGGATTAGATCCCGGCCCTCGCGAAAACGTATGCCAAGCGTGTTACCCACTCAAACCACGACAAGCAAAAAAGATACGCGACTTAAACCTATGAAAGAGTT
This sequence comes from Trachelipus rathkii, assembly GCA_015478945.1. Classification (NCBI taxonomy): domain Eukaryota; kingdom Metazoa; phylum Arthropoda; class Malacostraca; order Isopoda; family Trachelipodidae; genus Trachelipus; species Trachelipus rathkii. The sequence goes on along the minus strand of JABUQX010082267.1, from coordinate 11,305 downwards.
CTATTCAATAGGAATAAGGCCGCCTATGTCAGGACAGATACCTCAGCCCGCATCTCCGCTTGCACTCGGGTCAAATGTAACACAGGACCCATGTAAGGAGGCCACTCTAGAATCCCAAAATCCATTGTATAGATGTAAATACTGCAATTTAAACCGCAGTTTAATTTGTATAGATAAAAATAACTCATTGAGTGAATCTTCATTACCAGGATTAGATCCCGGGCAAGTGAAGATTCACTCAAGGAGTTATTTTATCTATACAAATTGAACCTGCGGTTTAATTGCAGTATTTACATCTAGTTATATATATTATATATATATATATATATATATATATATATATATATATATATATTTTGTATTATTTATATATATATAATCATATATATATATATATATATATAGTAGTTAATAGGGCCACTTCCGCACTGCCACCCTGTTCGATATGAAGGAATAGAGATATAGTTCTGAAACTTGGAAATAAGTATATATGTGTTAAGGACGAAACCAGGGGTATTTCAAGTCGGTGGGATGTATATAGAGGGGGGTCACCCCCGAGGGTGGACGCCGATATTGCGCTTACGCCCTTGTGGCGGCTTCCGAGAGGGTGAGATTAGGCCTAACGAGAGTTAGGTTCGAGCGTGATGACGTAATCTCGTCGCAGACGAGATTACGTCAGCGCGCGAGAAGCGCGCGCGCACAATACACATACAATACACATAACACATACACATACACATACACACTTACACATACACATACACATACACATACACATTATTATTATTATTATTACATCGAAGAAACTTCTGAGTTGTTTTTTAAACCCTTTTGCGCCTGCTTCAGCGACTCCGAGTCCGCACTGCACTGCCTCGCACCACCCCAGCACCGCACCGCACCGCGCCTCATGCTCCGACATATATCTATATAAGTTAGAGTTATCGTATCGTGATAAAATTTGGAGGGGGGTTAGATGGGTAGGTACCCTAGTCATGGACGATGTTACGTCCCCCCAAGGGTTCCCCCCCGAGGGGACCCACCCCCATTTAACAAAAAAATTAAATTGAACGCTATAAGGCTGAAATTTTCGTGCAGGGATTCAGAGTGGAGTTTTTCTAGAAGACTTGGTTTATAGGAATCTGATGAGTTTGGTTCCGGCAGCGGTGCTGGAGCCACTGCGGTGCCGAGTTAATAAACAGTCGTATAACAACAATACCAGTGTGCTTATATATGTTATTGAATCTGTAGATTTCGAAAATAATGGTTCAGAACCATCAAAAACAAAAAAAAATTAAATTAAATAAAATAAAATAAATAAATAAATTTCTTACACTTTTTATGTTTATTAACTTACAAATTTTACGTTTTCATACCCTAAAACAGTAAATTCAGTAAATGCAAAAACCACCATCCATCTACCTTCCTGTCACCCTCCTGTCCAGTCGTGATCTATTGATCTATTGATTAAGAGTCAAATTTTTACTAAAATTTTCATGTTTTACAATACCCTAAAGCAGTAAATCACTAAATCAAAACTGCCCAACCATCCCTCCTGTCCAGTCTAGGTTATTGATTCTATTGTTAAGGTCAAATTTTTACTAAATTTTTCATTATTTACATACACTAAGCAGTAAATCCACTAAATCAAAACTGACCCAACCATTTCTTCCTGTCCAGTCGTGGGATCTATTGATCCTATTGATTAAGAGTCAAAATTTTTACTAAAATTTTCATGTTTTTACATTACCCTAAAGCAGTAAATCACTAAATCAAAACACTACTATCCAACCTTCCTCCTGACCATCTGTGATCTTTATGATCTATGATTATGTCAAAATTTTTTACAAATTGTAAACGTTTTTACATTACCCTAAAGCAGTAAATCACTAAATCAAAACACTATCCAGGTCACCCTCATGACCATTCTTGATCTATTGATCTATTTACTGATCTATTTGATTCAAGTCACATTTTCGAGTATCATTTGAATTTAACTAAAAATAAAATCAAGTTCCTTATACAAACATCAATCAATATATATGTTGACGTACAAAGTTTTCACATTAATAAAGTTACTATTATCATCTGAAGTATGAAATAAACCCACAACGGACCAAACTAGGACACCTTAAACATGAATAACTGGTTAACGCAAACAAAGTTCCACACTTAACAACGAGTAAAGTAACTAATATAGGCATACAAAAAACGTTAAACCTACTTACACTTTCTAACATCAATCGTTGTATTTTAATAAGACTGTAATATTAACAAAAATTTATCACACATGGTAATTTATCATACAGATCAATTGAGTTATACTCTAACATTAATAAAGGTTTTCACATTAAAAAGCCTACATATCGTTACATGAACTTAAGAAAATAATCGTACAAAGACCAATTCCTAATCACACCTATAAACAACGAATAAACTTGTAACATTAACCAAAGTGTCCAACTTATCAACAGTTATAAAAGTAACAACAAGACATACAAAAACATAATCCATTCACTTTATCAAACATATCACCAATATGATCAATGTTATTTTACATTAACATTGTATTATTTAACAAAAAAATTTAGCATACCTTATCCTAAACTAGCATATACCTAAATTGTAAAAGACAAAACAAGTAAAGCTTTTATTCTCTTGGAGACCTTGAACTATGAAATCTTAGCATACATTAACACACACAACGGCTGCACGAATAAAACAGCCCAAACCCAACATCTCAAACCAACTTTGGGCCTCAGCCCGAAGGGCTGAGGCCTTACCCCCTCCTTCGGAGAGGCTTAAAGCCCGCTTACACCCCTTCGGGGTGCATCCACCCTCGCAGGATTCACACCCTTTCAAAGGGGCGAATCCCCCTGGGTTTTCTCTCGGAAGGTAATGTGTTTGCTTTTGATACTCTTGGTTAATGAAAACTGTTTTATTCGTAAGTTAGCTACGTTATGTTAAATATTACTAAGACAATGTGAAAATAACACTTGATTTGTTTAGAGAAATGAATTGAGTTTTTGTATGATATTACTGTGTTTACTGACGATGATGTGTTAGAAACGTGGAGCCTAGGTTAAGTTTTTGTTGAATAATGTTAGGTTTGCCCTAGAATTTTGTTAATGTCTACGTTTATTCATAGGTCAAAATGATGTTATACTCGAAACGAGTGACACTTTGATGAAGGATAGTGTCCAATTTCATAGTTTCAGATGGGTGGGTATCTTTGATAGTTTGGACACTTTGTTAGGGAATTTTGTTAGATAATACGGGCTTTACCGTTGCTAACTATGCTCGAAAAAGTGGACAAATCGAGTATTGTATATGACCTGTTAAGCTACTTTACCTTGAATCGTGGGAATTTTCAGATGTTAGCTGATTATTCATTCGCGAGGTATGTTAGGTTTGCATTTGTAATAATATTCCTATAGTCGCGGTATGATTTGTTAGCTTTATTGACGGCTAAAATTTTGTTGGTTAAGCATATATTCGTAGGTTGGTATATAAAAGGAACTTATTTTTTATGTTATGTTTGTCCAAAATGATACTTTGAAATATGGACTTGAATCAAAGGTTCAAATAGATCACAGTAGGGGGGGCGGGTAGCGGACTGCGGGGAATGTTGGTTGATTTAACTGATTGTTACTGATTTACTGCTTTAAAATCAGTAAATTTTTACGTTTTACTGTGATAATTTACTCAAAGAACTTATTTTTTTATGTTATGTTAGGAATAAAATTTGGGTTTAAAATTTTTTGTTATGTTTGGGTAAAACTTTGTTATGTTTGCGGTTATTCGCTGGGGATTATGATATTTAGACGATGTTATGATGAATTTTTTGTTTAAATGGTACGAAGTGATGTAAACATTTGTTACGTCAGCATTATAATCTTTGTCAGTATGATGATTAGACAGGTTTATGCTAAACTTTGTTAAATATTACCGATGTTAATGTAAAATTAAAAAATTGATATGTTAGAGATATGCTTGAAAAAAGTGTGAATAGGTTACGTTTTGTACGGAGTGTTAGGTACTTTACTGTTGTTAGAGCCGGAAGTTTGTTAATGTTTAGTTGTTTATTCGTACGTATGGTGTGTTAGGTTTGTCGTTTGTACATTATATTCTTAGTCAGGTTATGTTATGTTAGCTTTATTAATGTAAAAAACGTTGTTACGTCAGCATAATTCGATGGTTAGTTTATAAGAAAACTTATTTTGTTAGTTTGGATAAAACTTTATGTTTACAGTTTTTCGTTTGGTCTGTATGAAAATTGGACAAGATTATGATAAATCCTTGTTAAATATTACCGCATCAATGTAAAATTAACGTTAATAATATTTTAGAGATATGTTTGGAAAAAGTATGAAAAGGGTTACGATTTGTATGCAATGTTAGTTACTTTACCAGTGTTAAGTGTGGAACTTTGTTAATGTTAACCTTTTATCTTGCTTAAGTTGTGTTAGTTTGTCGTTGACATTATTTTTTTAGTTCATATGATGCATGTTAGCATTTATAATATTGAAAACCTTGTTATGTTAACATATATTCGATGGATAGTGTATAAAGAACTCATTTTGTGTATGTTTATCGAAAAAAATGTTACTCTAAATGCTACCGGTAAATCAGTTGTTTGTGGGTTTAAAATTAACAATGATATGGTTGAGAGTTATGCCTGAAAAAGTGTGAATTAGGTACGTTTGTATGCTGTGAAAGAAATTTACTGCTGTTAATTTGTTGTATTTGTTGTTTATGGTGGTATGAGCATTGTGTTAGATTTTGTTATTGCACATTATATTCTTAGTTCTGGAATGCTTATGTAGCTTTATTAATGTGAAAACCAATGTTTACGTTAGCATATATTCGTTGGTTAGTATATTAAAGAACTTATTTTTGTACTATGTTATGGTTGTTGTTGTTGCTAACGAGAATATATACCCCTTTTTGAACTGATATGGTTTCGTTCGTGCGTTTATCTTGTTTACTTTCTTATTCTGATTGGTTCAAAAGAAAGAATCTCGTAAATTTTAATGATTGTTTATACATTCGAATTTCGTCAATAAGTTATGTTTCGCTGTGTTGGTATGATGACCTCTCATTCTGCTCCTACGAATGTTCTCTTTACGAGGACCTTCGTAATACCCAACGATGTGTCAATTACATTTTTTCGTAAAACGAATGGAAAGCAATATATTGCCTGTATTCCAATTGGAGGTGCAGGTAATAGACCTTTAATCATATCGGTTGAAGAATTCATCAAGATTATCGACTGCGTTGAAGCTTGGGTAAAGAATGAGTATGTGTCATCTGAGACATCGCCTCCTGCTGAAATCAAAGGTGACAGCTTGAGAGGATATAATAGAATAGATGTTGCTTTCACTGCATCTGATAATGTTAAAAGTATTGATGTACGCAACTATTGGAAACCCAATGATGCTGACATTCATGCATTACGTTATAAGGTTTCACTGTTCGGTCATCTGAAAATATAACAGCTTTGATTTGATATGAAAAACGATTAAAGTCTCATCTTAAAGATGTTGACATACTCGAGGACTTAATTCATATAGCTCATGGTGTAATCTACGAAATTTACACCGAAACATGTGGTTTTCCGTATAATGCAGTATACAGAAAATGCCTTAATAACTATCAGCCAGGATACGTTTACTTCTCTCTGGCCGTAGCGAGTGGAGTTGCTGTTAAACCGGAAAATATGACCAGAAAAATGTGTTTAATGCCGCAGGTGCTATATGCTACATCCTATCGGATGGTGTTTGAATATGCTGGAGAAACAATATAGGACTTGCTCAAATTTTTCACAGAATCCTATGTCGCCCTGATTAGATGGATTAATATATTCTAAAAATTAAAAACTTAAAATATTATATATTTTGGGTATTTATTTATTTAATTTCAGTATTCTTGACAATAATTCGTAATACAGCTGAAAAACTTGTTTTACTGTCCCCTTATGTACGCTTTGTTTGTTAAAGATGTTGGGTTTAGCTGTTTATTCGCTGCAGCCGTTGTGTGTGTTAAGTATGTTATTTTCATAGTTTAGCTTTACAGAGAATAAAAACTTTACTTGTTTGTCTTTACCCTTTAGGTATTATGCTAGTTAGGATAGGTTATGCCTAAATTTTTTGGTTAAATATTACTATTTTAATGTAAAATTAAACATTGTCATATGGTGATTATGTTTGATAAAGTGAATGGATTATGTTTTTGTATGTCTTGTTAGTTACTTTTACTGTTGATAAGTTTGGACCTTTGTTAATGTTACCAGTTTATTCGTGTTTAAG
>JABUQX010082266.1:5000-24051 GCA_015478945.1 Trachelipus rathkii | reverse complement strand
CCATATCATTCTTAATCATCATACTTCACGGTTAGTAAATGGAACTCGTACCATTCGCGTAAACTACATTTTTTTCAGCATCGTCTCATGGCAATCTACTTCAAACATATCACGAGAAGGAATAGAACCTATATATTCTAGATTATTAAAAGTAAGAAACTTATATGGGAAGAACCCCTTCTCCATATTCCCTTCTATTCCCATACATTTAGGTAGAGCTTTTAATGCGCATGGCATGTAATTGAGTGATAAGATGTCATTGCTATGATCTTTGTACCTCTTTTAATAGGGTTGCCTTTAATAGCGTCACCTTCTGGTCTTTCTAACAGTCTATTATACACAAACTGTGTATCAAACCACCCACCATTATGAGCAGCTACAACTACATTGGATTTTTTATGCGCTTTAGCAAAAGCGGCTAGATACGTGATGAATTGATCAACGGGACATTGGTCATAGACATCCTCCCCATTTAAATTTAACTCGAAAATTTCCTTCCGCTTTGTATTACAATGCTCGCACTGTTCATTTCCCAGCTCTTTATCACTACACTTATAACACACAACCATACTTACAAGTAGGTACGGTATCATATCTATTATTTCATTATTAGTGTCCGGATTAACCTGATGATTGTGTTGATATGTTTCTATATCGTAATAAAATGTATATGTATTTTTTGGATCCTTTCCCTCTTCAGCATCTTTAATCTCAATAGGTTTCATATAACAATCATGCAGTCCATCATCAGGATTATAGGTTTCGTAACAAACATTGCAATGCATTTTTTCACATTCATGCCTGGATTGAAGTTGTTTATCGGGTGTTACTAATTTATTACACTTTGAACAAATATAGATTTTTGTACACATTTTCTTATGGCTTTCAAAACATTTCGCGTTGTAAAAGTTGCGGTTGCATTCATGGCAGTACATTAATTCCGCACCATCAAGCAATTTACCAGGACAATTATACTTCATGCATTGTTTACAATTATAATAACCACATTCACGCTCAAGATGATGTACCATATTATCCGTAAAGAGGTAACATTTAGGGCAAAAAAAATATCGCCTCTGATTTTACGTGTGATACCCTGTAAAGTCATACGCATTACACTCTCGGGTACATAGAAATAATGTTCATTTGTTCTATCGAAACCTAAAATGTATAATGACTTATCTCTGTCGTTTTCAGTAGGTCTATGTACAACACTGAATCCTCTTTCCCCTTCGTTACTATACACAAAAATTCGGCATTCTAATATTCTCTCTATCACTTCAAATTTTTCAGACGTTAATGGATCAGCATACTCTAATCCACACTGGTCAGCGATTTTCTCCCCCCCCCCTTTTTTACATCGTTAGACTTGATATTATTGCGTGCTTTACCAGCCTTATACATTTGGGCCATCGCTATAGCTTTAAATCCGCAACCTACCCCATCATGGATTTTACGTCTTATGTTTTTTTTATTCTTTTTCCGTCGTTCTAAATAAATGAGTTGTACTCAGATCTCTAACACTTTCAAATTTTACACCTGTAGGAATAATCCAATATGCCATTTACCCGAGGATTGTATGCAAATATCTTTTACTTGCGTATAAGTAAATCGAGATAAGAACGATATACCTGATCACCTTTGATAATGGAACGCAGCTTCGAGCCTTTCACATAAATGAGATATGATACGACATCATCGTCAGTGTAGTTTCTGCAAATGATAAGGTATGACTACGTGAAACTGATTCCGCGCCCCATCATTAAAAGTGAAAGTGCAACGAGCCTTATACTCTCTATAATTAATTTCATCTCTTAAATGCATGATAATGTCTAATACAATTCTATTAAATTCATCACTGATATCGAGCCCTCTATTAAACACACGGGTCTTCATCCACCCTTTGAATACGTATTCTGCTCGTGCAACGTCAAAAGGATTTCCTGATTTTTTTCCCATACAACCTATTCTCTTTTCATATCAATGAACTCTGCTGTGAAATCTTCGTTCTTGTGCGTCTTTTTCTGCACGTCAAAAATGGAACATAAAGTGATAAGTAAATAGCTCACATCATGTGTCAATATATTATATATATATATAATATAAGTATATTATAGGTATATATATATAATACTATACTCAGTAGCCTCATCAGGTGGGGCCGGAATCACAAAGTTACCGAGGAATGAAGGCAACTAGACCTACAGGAATAAACAGTCGCGTCAAGGGCGGTTTTTAGTTATGTGGTTTACTGGTCGCTTAGGGTATTCTGTTAGTGGCTGGATTTTTTCTAGTGTATGGGGTGTGATGGTTGTGTGATTAATTGAACGAGTAATAACAACACTGGTGATTTTCGTAGTCCTTATGTCTTAGGTGGATTGTACAGAGTCGGGTTAGTTTCGGTGGGGTTGTAGATGGCAGAGACGAGGGAAGGAACTGAAGAAGCGTAAATGCAGAGAATCTATATAGATATATGATATAGTTATATATACTATATATATTATTATATATATATATTAGTATATATATATATGATATATATATATATTATAATAAGAAGACAAAAGAAAGAAAGAAGAAATAAGAAGAAAGAAGAATAAGAAGAAGAAGAAGAAGAAGAAGAAGAAGAAGAAGAAGAAGAAGAAGAAGAAGAATCTTAATAATAATAATACTAATAATAATAACATCAATAATAGTAATTTGAAAGGCTGTTATATAAAATTGGATTAATTCAAAACTAAAATAATATATATTCACAATAAACCTAAAAAGTTGAATAATAATAATAATAATAATAATAATAATAATAATAATAATAATAATAATAATAATAATAATAATAATAATAATAATAATAATAATAATAATAATAATAATAATAATAATAATAATAATAATAATAATAATAATAATAATAATAATAATAATAATAATAATAATAATAATAATAATAATAATAATAATAATAAAAATAATAATACACTTACCCCTCTGCGTGAACCGTCAGCATGCACGTCTTGCGTGGATTCATCAGGAGTAGCATCAACAGCACCACTCGATCCATCAACAGCGACAACGTTAGAGGCTGAGGTAGAGGAAGAGGGGGGTAGCTGTAACGTTACTGATGATGATGACGTCGGTGGCGAAGATGAAGAACGTCCAGCCCCTGTATCAGGGACCTATTGGTCATTCTCAACAAGTTCTCGGCAATCGTTATTTCGTCGTTCTGCTTCAATCAGGTTGATATGAGGCGCTCTACGAGCAGTCAAACGTCGTTTCGGTTGCTTCTTCTTACGACCTGCAACAGTTTCTCCTTTACTGTTCGCCACAGGTTCTTTACGTTGAGTTTCGCTCATATTGATCTGAGAGGTTCTAGGAGAAGTCAGACGTCGTTTTGGTTGCTTCTTCTTACGACATGCAACCGTTTCTCCTTTACTACTCGCTACAAATCGTTCATTTTGAAATTGTTGCTGCTGTTGTTGTTGGTCATCTTTACGAACGGTATCCCGTTTTCCATCATTAGATCCATCATCTGCACCATTTGCTCCACCACCATTGCTACCACTGATGTAACAGAAGGGGCGGAACTGTAATAATTAAAAAATAAATATAATAAAACTTTTGTATAAAAAAAAAAAAAAAATTATAATAAAATATGAAATAAAATTTTTTATAATAAAATTTAAAAATTAACTTTTGCATAATAAAAATAAAATCTCAAAATGACCTTTTAAATAAATTTAAAAAATTAGAAATTAACTTTTCATAATAAAATTTAAAATTACAATTAACTTCAAAATAAAATCAGAAAATTAACTTTTGTACTTTTGTATAATAAAATCTGAAAATTAACTTTTGTATAATAAAAATTAAAATTAAAAAACTTGTAAAACTTACAGCTAGCATTTTCATCAAGTTCTGTACTTTCAATGTATTGAACACTTTGAGAATCGACATCTTTTTTCTTTTCACAGCACAGATTCTGTAATAAGAAAAAAAATATTATTATTATTATTATTATTATTATTATTATTATTATTATTATTATTATTATTATTATTATTATTATTATTATTATTATTATTATTAAACCAATTCATCCCATCCATACATACACACCTATTAATATTCCACCAGATGTTCGCACTTTGTCTTCTAATCTACGACTGACCCACCCGGCGACCCATGACGCTTAAATATACCCTTATGAAAAATGTTACCCAATCCTAATAAGCCCCTCCCCTAGCATGTGTATATGTGTATATAGAGGTGTGTGTAATAATATGCCGCTTCATTAACAGACAGGTAAAGTCAAGATGCACATGTTACAAAAGTTCATGTTCCGTTCACCATGTAGATCTCTCGTATGTGGTCCTACAGGATCGGGTAAAACTTATGCTTTACTTAAATTTTTAAAATTCCCTGAGCTATTCGAACAATGCCCTGTTAAAATTATCTGGTGTTATAATGTTTATCAAGAAAAATTTAAAACGAGTAGTAAGGTAGTATAATGCGTTCTCATGTAAGGTGTATATGGATGATCAAAGCTCTGGAAAATATTTCAGGGTCATAAAGTTATAATACTTGATGATCTAATGCATAAATTGAATGAAAGATATAGCTAATCAACATTCACTGTTTATTCTCATCATTTAAAACGTCACAGTGTTTTTTATAACTCAGAACATCTTCCATCAGAATAAAGTATATGAGAGATGTGTCTTTAAACACCCACTATCTGCTATTGCTCGGACAAGAAGAAGATGTAAGTCAGAATTAATGTATTAGCTACCCAAATGTTCCCGTACGAAAGAAAAAGAGTTTTTAAAAATTTTATATAAAGAAGGTTACATCTGTACCTCAGGGTTATTTAGTATGTGATCTTCATTACCTAATAACACATATAGAGTTTGCTACGTACAATAGTCCTACCTACAGAACTGAAACTTGTTTACTATTCGCCTGAATATAAAAAATGAGCAAGTTAGTGAAAAAATATTTTTTCCATTATTAAAATTAATTATAGGAACACTCAGTAAAGTTGAAAAAAACAAACATTTACAAAGTTCAGCTTTTGCGCGAATGTATTATGTGAGGTTGTTGTCTTAAATCTCATATTTTATTTACGCTGCCCATTAAAAGAACATCAGAAACGTAAAAGTTACGTAGACATAGTAACATCATTAGAAAATTTACTTCGTAAAATTTAAAAAGAAGAATTTTGTTAAAAAAAAAGAAATTACTATTATTAATTTCCAGTGTGGGACCGGTTCTATCCAAATTGTTGGCTGGTCAAAATCTATATAATAATGAAAAAAAGTTGCAATGATGCCCTAATAAGATTATGATAAAATGAATAATAATACACAACAGTATCAAATCCAACAACAACAACAACAACAGCATCAACACCCCCAACAGCAACAGTCTAAGCCCACTACATTATATGATCCTAAACTGCAGCAAATGTCAAGATATTCGAACGCGAACTCACGCAAATTTTAAATTTCACATGGATGAACATTCCATGATAAAAGAGTTAAATATCAAGAGATGATTACAAAAATTAAATAGATCTGAAAGAAAAACTATACCATGGATATTACATCAGTTCTCCGAATTGAGCATGAAGACAACAGAAGGTAATAAAGGATTTTAAAAACATTTAGAAACCAGTCTCCCTCCCTTCGATAAAAAATAAAGGCTATAGCAAATATTTTCTGATGGAAGACAAATTAATTGTTGCACTACAGGACAGATTGTGATAGATGGTAGCCCCATTATAGGATCAAATATCGTGGATTTGGTTTCGGATCTTGTGCGCAATTAGAAAAAAAAACCTGTTATAGGATGGCATATAATAAAACAAAAATTAAGAACTATTAATTTTGCCAAAAAGTAAAATTAAAATTCTTGATCGTTCTTCACATTGGCGCAGATTTGGCTGATGTTGATAAATGTAGTATATACTACACCTAAGCGTGATAGCTGTCCCAGGCTCTTTCATTCTTGTAGTTGGAAGAACAGCGATCTCATTAGTTCTTGACAGAAAAAACGAAAAACAAGTTAAAAGGAACGCACAGGAAACAATTTACTACGAAGAAAGATAAATGTAAGTCGAGAATGGTTAAAAATGTAGGCCTAAAGCTATATTATGTGCGATACCTGTTAGGGTTGAGAAAAAAGTAACATTGCATAATAGTTATAAGTCCCACCTCCTTCTTGTTAGGGTTACAGTTTAGGGTTAGCCTTGTATAAACTGGTTTGTTACATCATCTTTCGGCATTGCGAGAGAGCGGATTACATTCTTCTTAAATCTGTGACAGATGACGCTCATCATTAGTTGAACGTCTGACATTAAACTATCAAGATGGTTTCCCTTGTGAATAATAAATTTGTAAACGATATTGTAACATGGAAGATATCGCATCCCAAAGATATTGTAAATTTAACTTTCCGTCGTAAGACGAATGGTGAACGTTACTTGCCTGCTCCGATTCATCTTACACCTGTAACAGACCATTATTCCTTTCATGTGAAGAATTAAGTCGTGTGTTTGACGAAGTTAATACCTGGGTAAATGAAAAGTACGTTTCTTCATCTGTGACAAATTCATGGGGAGTTGCGATCAAGGGTGGTACCGATGATGACACGAAAAGATTAACTCTTGTATTTTTACTGCACAACAACATCGAATCCATTTATTTACGCAGTTGGTGGCGACCTAATTCAACTGGGATATTCAGACCCACTTCCTTTGGTATATGTGTAAGTGGCAAAGAAAATATTACAGCCTTTATCAAGATGCACGAAGAAATATCAAAACGCTTGGTAGAAGTCAACTTGCTAGACGAACTTATTAACCTATCGCATGGTATACTTTATACAATGTACGATGAACACAATATGTTCGAATCACTGGAAACCTCAGTTATCGATGTTCTCAATCTTGAAAAATTCACATTCCTTTATGAAAAAGAAATGAAATCACCTGGTTACAAAGAACAATCTTTGAAAATATCAGCAAGAGATATTTATACCTATATCACAACAGAAGGGCTTGGAAGTTTGGAACAATACATCGAGTGCTCGCATTGTATGTTAAATCCTATTAAGCAACCTCAATCTTATTAAATATTTTTTTTATATAATTATACGATTGTAATATTTTTTATTATTATATGTATCTGTTTTAAAACATATGTAAGATGTATATTAAAATTGCTTTTTTATAAAAACCCCAAAAAAAATGGGTTTCTTTATGAAACCCATGTTATTGTATCTCTTATATATATATATTTATATATATATATATATTATATATATATTATATATATATTATATATATATATATTATATAATATATATATATATATATATATATATATATATATATAATATATATATATATATATATTATAGTATATATATATATCTATATATATATATATAATATATACTATATTAATATTTATATTATTTGTATATTTTTTTTTATATGTCAGTGTTAATAATGGAAGACTAAAAGGATGTGGTTGATAAAATATTTACTTCGGACGTGAAACACGACCGTACAGTTATGGAGGGTTTTTCAAGGTTTGCATTCAAAGTTTTCTCAAATTAATAAAAAAAAATTACAAAATATTTAGAAGGGGAGGATGCCTTTACATTTCCAAACACGAAAAAACCATAAGCCCCTACTAGATAATGTATTGGCAATTGACTAGAATAAAATGTGGTTGAAATACAGATGTTCAATGGATGACTATCAATAATTCTTTTTGTGATAGATGTATATTCACGATACTTATGGTTAAAGGTATTAAAAGATAAAAAATCGAAAACTGTTGCGATAGCAGTAAGAGAAATTATAAATAAAGAAGGCACGCTATCCTCATGTTAATGTGGTCAAATAAAAGTACAGGGATTTTAGGTTAAGAGTTTCAAGGAAATAGTTACAGAGTATTACATAGATTATTACAATACGTTCTCGATTACTTAAGCTGCTTTAGTGAAAAAGAGTACAAAAAGTCATTAAAGAAAGAATGTATAGATACTTTATGAAAATAAACCCATTTAAATATATATATATATATATACTATATATATATATATATATATATATATATATATATATTATATATATATATATATTATATATATATATATATATTATATATAATATTATATATATATATATATATTATATATATATATATATATATATACTACAAGCTCTAGCTTACTTTTATAATAGATCTTATCATCGTACAATTAAGAAGACTCCAGTAGAAATGATGAAGACAAAGCCTGCGGTACATACTAACACAGGTCGTAAAATAAAAGATAGTACGGGTGTTAAAGTTGGAGATTATGTTAGAGTGTCGAGGTTGGATGAAAATTTCAGAAAAGGGTACGAAGAGGGTTGGTCAAAGGAAGTCTTTAAAATAGATGCCATTAGAGAATTCCCTAAGGATGGTTTAAAATTATATTATATTGAGGATTTAGATGGTGAAAAAATAAAAGGAGGGTTCTACAAACAAGAAGCACAAAAGGTCATGTTTGACTTTAAGAGTAATGAATATAAAATAGAAAAAATATTAGGTTCTAAAGGTAAAGGTAAAAATAAACAGTATCTTGTCAAATGGTTAGGCTACCCTATGAAGTTTAATAGTTATATAAAGGCAAGTGAAATTAAGAAACAATGATTAGTCGATTTTGTGACCATGGAGAGCGAAGACCATTCTCTACAGACGTCTGCCTTCTTCGGCCCTCAGATCTTGGACCAAATAAAAATCAGACAACAACCAATGTATTGAACCCAAAAAACTAGAAAGAGAATGTATGATAGCTGGTTTATGCGAGATGATAATAGATGCCGATGTTGAGAATATACCAGAGACCCATTCAACGTTTATAACATTTAGAAACGTTGCACGAGTTAAAAAGATTAAAAATTATCTGAATATGACCATTGTCAACATGATGGAAGAAAAATTCTATGAAAATAAATAAAACGGCAAAACGGTGCTAGGTCGGGATTTAAACAAAAAATGTTGAAACAAGTCAATTATGTAAAGATTTTAGTTTTTCTAGTTAATTAACCCTTTAATGAGAGATAATGCATAATCAGTTTAAAACTCTCAAGCTCATGTGAAATTTGAAAAGATAGTTTATAGTCCACCGTCTGATTGGTTTCGTAAATGAATTACCTCGTGAAGACACAATATTACGAAAATAATGAATCAAAAACATCTCAAAAGGAACTAATACGTTATATACCAACGATGGAAAAGAGTATGTCTCAAAAATTGATACCGAGAGCTCATTACATTTGTGTATGCAATATCTTCGAAAGAAGTTACACGACCTTGGTGTAGCATATGTTAACAGCGATATTGTAGATCTCAGTTATGTTGGTGGTACTAAAACTCTGCTGCTCTTTTTTTTTTTTTTTTTTTTTTTTTTTTTTTTTTTTTTTTTTTTTTTTTTTTTCTTTTTTTTTTTTTTTTTTTTTTTTGTTTTTTTTGAGCTGTACATCCTAAAAGGTAACAGATAAAGTTTCCTAGCGTGCGGAGGACTATACCTTTGAATAATGCTACAATTTAGAACTATATATATTGAGATGTTGAGGGAAAAACCATACCGCAAATTTCAGAAAGGCATATTTTTTTTTACTGATACCACCCACTCACGGGGCAACGCCCTTTTCAAAAGGAGGGGGCAGAGAAAAAAAATAGAAATAATAAAAAAAATTACATAAAGAAAACATGTAAAAAACATAAAAAAGTAAACCCACGCTGTCCCTTGCCTAACGCAATCCCTCAGGTGGCGCAGACGCGGGATTTAAATAGAGAAGATTGAAATATAGCGAGGGAAAATAAAAAAAAAGGCAAGGAGTTCCACAAACAGATGTGGGCTGGTAAAGAAGGAGGTCGACAAGAGACCACAACGAGTTAAGTAAATAATAGAATAGAATAGATAAAATAAATAATTAATAATAATAATGAAGTAATAATAATAATAATAAATAATTAATAATAATAATAATAATAATAATAATATTAATAATGAGAGAGAAAGAGACTTTAGAGCTCGAGAATAAGAGGTTAATCTAGTGGGGGTCTTCGGCCTCATTGTTTGTTAGGTGCCGTCCTCTTGTTTAAATCAAGTGTTGAAATATAAGCTAAAAAAGCTGTAAGAACGGGGTTAGGACATATCCAGGACATCATGGAGGGGCCGTTTGAAACCGCGTACAGCTGTTAAACGGAGAATAGCCGACACATCGGATGATATATTTGACACCGTAAAACGTAAAGTGCGTAAACGACTTACGGGTAGAGGTACAGGTAGATAAAACGGAAAAAGACGTCGTGGTCAATAATTAAGGATAATTCATAAGAAAAGGAAAAAAATGGTAAAAAAGGAGAAGAAAAAACAAAAAGGCAAGATTAAGAAAGCTTAAATTACAAAAGAAAAACAGAAAGAACTTTAAAAATCGTAAAATTTGTTAAACGGAAGAATAAAAGATATCTTTGCCATGTAAATATATATATTATATAAATTAAAGAATAATATATATATATATATAATAATATAATATTATATATATATATAGTAAGTATATAATGTTATATATAGGATGTATATATTACAGGGTAACTGGTGAATTCGCCAAAATTTTAACTCACTAATCGTCAAGATGCATCTCCTCCATCATTCAAGCCCCTGTTGTTGTAAGAGTGAATTAGATTTGTTCACCCTCCCTCCTACTCAAGTGTCTGTTCAAGATAGTAACTTTATTTGTGTCAACCCTGTTCACGCTATCACAAATACTGATGTACCTCTTGAATTCAATATTCCCGGAGCGTCTGATCACTACCTAGATCTATCAGGTGTGTTTTTATATAATTAAATTGGTTAATGAAGACGGATCAGATCTCACTGATGATGCCCACTCTGTGTTCCCTACATCAAATTTCTTATATTCAGCTTTTAGTCAAATAGAAGTGTTTTTAAATGAAACATCGCTTGGGGCTTCTGTAGCAAGTTATCCCTATAGAAGTTATATAGAAACCTTGCTTAATTTTTCTCTAGATGCTAAATCATCGACGTTACAAGCTTGTGGGTACTACAATGTGGATGATAACAGTAAAATCGCTTATATTTATACAAAAAATAAAAGTAAACCACTCAGTTATTATGGGAGAATTAATGGTGATATATTCTCACAAGAAAGACTTTTTCTACCATCTGTCGATACCAGAATACGGTTAACTCGGTCTACCCCTCAATTCGCTCTCAATGTAAAAAGCAAAACAACAGCTACAACTACACCCCCTACACCTGTTTTTCAAATTTTAGAAACATATCTTTACGTTCGAAAAGTAAAATTATCATCATCAAAGCATATGGAGATTGAAAAAGCTATCCTGTCCGATACTGCAAAATATCCCATTCATCGAATTGAGACTAAAATCTTCAATTTTGCATCAGGGCTTTCAACTATAAATCTCAACAACGTAATATCAGGCATATTGCCACAAGGTGTTATACTAGGTCTTGTGGCTCACAGTTCAGTTGTTGGCCAGTATACAGAGAATCCATTCATTTTTAAACCTCATGGACTTCAGGAAGTAGGTCTTTATGTTAATGGTAGGCAACATGGACTTCCCTATAAACTCGAAACCCGTGAGGACGGCGTGGCTCCAGTATCGAGGCCTTTTTACGAATTATTTAGAAATACGTCCTCTGTGGGAGACTTAGGGACTAGGATCGATAGCCTCTCATATGCTAAAAATTGCAATTTATATGCATACAATCTCAGTCCGGATCAGACACCTGTAGGCTCTAATCACCTTAACATCGTGAGATCAGGAATTCTGGACTTGAAGCTGCAGTTTGAAAAACCATTGACTCATGCTATATCTGTGGTGTTATATCTAGATTATCAACAGTTGATTAAAATGATAAAAAAAATTCTCTGTGTTTCTAAAAAAAAAAAAAAAAAATGAACGAGCATGAGATACAATATTTCTTCAGAGGCGAGAAAAACTTAAAGGGTATTCGGGCTGTAGATGAAATATCTTCCATAATTTTGAATGTGAGTGAAGCTATAATCGTAAATTCCTCAGAACGTAATACAACGACATTTATTGTTGTAACTAAAGCCGGTATGAAGACCAAGCGTACGAAAAAATAATGATTCAACGTTCAGAAAGTTCCTTTAAACCAATGGTGTTCAACGTGTCGCAAACAATCATCCAATACGAAACTCGATTTCAGAGAAAATGCGACTTTATATTACTAATGTTTACACAAATTTGCTAACAGAAGATCCCTCTTAATAAAATCATATCGGCTTTTGATTTTAATTATCTGTACTTAAACGATTTATTAGTATCTACTTTTGTTTAAAATATTAAAAATTAATACTATATATATTATATATATAATATATATATATAATATAGTAGATATAGTATATATATAATATAAATAATAAAGTTAATGTATATTGATTTTATGTATGTTATGTGTAGTGAGATTAGAATAGTTGATAAGTAAGTGAATATGGATGTTATAATCAATTAGTAATATGGGTGTAAAGTATGTGTAATATTACCGGTGTTTGTCCTGTTTCAATTAGTGAATGTTAGATTTAAAATTTTTTAAGATAAGATGAGGAGGGTCAAAACCATTGGATATTGATAAAAGTAATTGGATTATGTACCCCTTTATTTTTTTCACGCGTAGGTATAACATGAATTGTAAAGAATCAGCTATAAAGATATACCGAAAAATAAAAATAAAAAGAAAAGAAATGTACAAAAAAGAAAACAATAAAGCAGTTAAAAATACAAAATAGTCGTATATAAATATAGGAAGAAGAGTTAAATTAAAAGAGCATTTAAGCGCACCAGTAGTGTTAAAATATACCAGATATGAAATGAGCAATATGCGAATTACCCATATAAGACATAGAATAGCTCAAATAAAGACGAAAGAAGAGATTAGATCCCTAGGTGTTGTTATAAGAGTATCAGAAGAATGACAATGAAGAGTAATGATGAGAGATGATGACAAAATAAAGTCGGTGATAAAAATAAATAATAAGTGCCCTACGATGATACTCCACACAAAAAAGTGGAAAATAACCTCTAATTGAAATGAAGATAGAGGATAGAGACTAGATTGAAAAGTTAAAAGAGTACAGTGAGAAGCCGTTGGCTATTGCGAACAAATACATAGTGATTTCGTAAGACCGCAATGAGCGCTTGGCTATATAGACAATGCGTTACGCTCCTCGTTTCGCAGGTCGTGATATTGCGGCACTGTCGGACGCCCATAACGCGCGGTGAAGTGCAAGTGAGTACTGAATGCGCAACGACGCTGTTCGACGGCAGTTGCCAAATCTGCGGCGCCATGCGACAGCGCAAAGCAAGCGTCGCCTCCGAGAGGGCCTGCGTGAGCGAGCGAGATCACACCAATTCGGCTCAAGGAAGTCTCAAACATTCATATTCGAACTCTACCATCTTATAAACCCATACATTGATACCAATATTGATATTATTATACTACCAATATTATTACTAACTAAGCACCGCACCCCGGAATCAACCATCAAGTTTCCTGGGTCTGGTGTTAGCTCCACACTCTAGTGAGATTAGGACAAGACTATCCTGTTCTCCTTCTTCTAGTAACGATTATCAAATTTTACAAGCGTTCTACGATCTTGCTTACAAGAAATTTACTTTTTTTTTGTTGCCCACACATATTGAGTAACCATCGATTGCTGAATTCTAATGAGATTGATAATCCGCTTTATTAAAGACACTCTAATATGTGTAATTATGGTGAGAGGAAAATATTGTGACTTGAAACACGAAGTGCAATTATATAAGACGGTAAGAAGGAGAGTAAGAGGAGTCGCATAAAATAATGAATAGGATGGTGCTTTTCCGTAACTGATGAAATGGATATAAGAATGAGTGTGGAGGGAACACTTCGAAGATCTGCATAAAATGGCATTAAAGAAAGGTTGATAGTGAATGTTGTGGGTTTGATGGTGCAAGAGAAATAGGTATTTGGGGATGATAATGGGATTTAGGGTGAGAAAGTTGAAGAATGGTTAAATCTGCAGGTATAGATGAAATTACTGGCGAAATGATCAAGAATGGAAGCGAGATGGTGATTGAATAGTTGGAAGTTGTGTATAAAGCGTTTTAATGGAAGGTTATAGTTCCGCGAAATTAGATTGTAAAAGAGCAAATAAGTATCCTTATATAAGCGTAGGGATAAGAACTGTAGAAACTATAGGATTAGTTATTGGGTGTTGTAGGAAAGATATTGCTGGTATTTTTGTTGAAAGAGATTTACGTCGAGTCGAACTGAAGGACTGATTGAGTGAAGAAACAAGATGCATTTAGACCGTGGATAGCAGGATGTAGATGGGATTAAAACTTTTTTATATTGAAACAGAATTAATTGAGAAAAATAGAAAGGTAAGAGATAATTGTATTTATGGTTATTTATGGATTTTGCAACAGGCGTATGCAGATTAATAAGGAATTTTGATGGCAGCTATGTTAATTGACTTTGTGAAGGTTGGATGGTTGTACCAAAAACTTATTTATTGGATACAATTGGAAGATATTGAAGAGTGGTAAGATAATGGTGTTGAAAGTGATTGGATTTAATATTAATGGGCAGTTGAGAGTAAGGGAGTGTTATAAGATGTCTCCTTCGGTTATTTAATTTGTATTGTGGATGGGGTTATGAATGAATTAGAGGTGAGGGGTGGCAGGGGAAGGATTAGAATGATGGAGAATGGAAGAGAGTGGAAGGTGCCCTGCTTGTTGTTATGCGGATGATTGGTTTTGTGAGGGCGAATTGAAGAGAGTTTGAGAGGAATTGGTAGAAGGGGTGGCAGGGTGGTAAAAAGGAGGGGGGTTTTGAAGTATATGTAGATAGAATTAAGTTATGGTTTAGGAGAGTGAGGAGAGTCCGCGGTTCGAAGTGAAGACATGCTAGATGGTGAGCAACTAGAAAAAGTGTATCCGAGTTTTTTAAATATTTAATAAATGGTTGTGTGAAAGGGACGGAATGATGCCAAGATTGAGATAAGGGAAAGTTGTGATTGGTGGAGGTGGCTGGAATGCAAATCCTTGGTGGAGTGAGGGCGTTAGTCCTTGAACCAGACACTGCACCCGCAAACCTCGCTTGCCGTTAACCTAGCCTCTGAGTAAGGCACTTGTTTACTGACTCTCTTAGTCTAGCCACTGGAATGCTTAAATGAGATTCATCGTGGATCCCCATTTACATCTCAGGGACCCCCAAAATATAGCGAGCATCATATCTGCGCAGTGGGTGAATTATAAAATAAGAATAAGTAATAATGAATACTATAAATAGTATATCAAAGTAGTTTCAGTATAAAAGAACCATAATAATTTATATAATAGGAGTGGAGTGATAGTGATATGAGATTAAGTGAATACATACATAAGATAAAAAATAGAATTAGATAAATAAGAGAGGATGTATTTTAATATGAAAGAAATGAAGTTACGTAATAATTGTAATTTACTGAAACTAAATATTAAAATTATGAGTGTAAACAATCTAGAGTATTAGGAAATGATTCAGTCTGATCTTTCTTATGGGATTTGATTTCATCAAATTGGTTCATCAAGCAATGTGTTGTGATTGAGAAAGAAGAGTGAATAGTAAAACTAATATATATAGAATTATAGTATGAGAGATTAAGTGAATGAGAGTAGATGCTCTTAGGTTAAATTACTTGATATCACTTGAGTCTCTATTGTTCTCTCTTTTCGAACAAAAAAATAAAAAGTTTCAGAGGAAGCAGGAAAAAATCGACAAAATGAGCTTAAAGTGAGGTGGTAGTATGATCGGAATTGGGTAATAAAAGCTGGATAAAGTTTATAGTGGTGTAAATTATTGAGCTAGGAGAATCGAAATCATGTACTTGGATAGAGATATATTAATGAAATAAAGTGAATAATGCGTTTAAATAAATTATATGCTGATATACTGGGACAGGAAATATTAGTAGTTTTGCTAATGTATCTGCCAGTGATGACTATATAAACATAGAGTGGATATATATATATAATAATATATAAATGTAGTCACGGGTTGTTAGAGAGAGAGAGAGATAGCGCGCGCGCGTGTCTAACTTTGTCTCTCTCGATTCGACCCGCACCGATATTGCCCACATAGGTAGGATTAAAATCTCATCTCAATATTGACTCAGAGATGCCAGAATTGTATCCAATCGTATAGTCTCGTATGAGAATAAATACCTAATAGTGAGAGTTGTAATATTTTTTATTATTAATTGCACGAATAAATTTACTCTGACTTAGGGGTGATATAAGGGACGGTAAATAAAGGTGAGGTAGTATAGTACTTCTTTATTCAACTTGGTACCTTCTAAATGTTCTAATTATTTAACTTTTCTGTTCCCTCAGATGTATATATATTCTAAGCCTTCATCCTTCTGGTAATAGTTTAGTAAAAGGACCATAGAAGGATTATTATTATATGTATTTGTAATAACGGCAAATAATAATAGGCCCTTAACTTCACTTAAAAATACTAAACCACCACGATATAATGATTAATTATATTATATATATATATATTATATTATATATTAATAAATATAATAAATATATATATATATATATATTATAATTTAATATATATAATAGTATAATATTATAATATATATATATATATATATAATAATATATTATTAAATATATATATATATATTATATATATATCTATATATATATATATGTATAGCTTATATATATATAGTATAATTATAATATAATTTATATATATAATAATATATTAATATATTATATTTAATATTGTTCTAATGAGTGATTAATTGAAAGTACACACGACTCTCACGATCTAACATTATCATATAAAGTATTCAAAGCATATCATAATTCTTGAGGTATCTGATCTATGGAGGTTATCTTCATATCTGCTACTTATATTTCATAATCATAATTATATGTTCTCAATATTAACAATAAGATTTTAATAATTCTAATTTATACTGAGAGTATTCTCTCACATTATACTGACCAATACTTCCACCAATAAATAATATTTATATATTAATTTTATTAACATTTGTATAAGTTTATTTTAGATTTAATTGATTTGAATATGATTAATATGATAATGAATAGTATTAGTAAATTTATTTGGCTCAGGAGGCTAGGTCACCAAAGTGATAATATAGACTGTCAATGTCACGCATGAGGCATAATAGTGCTCCTTGTGTATACCTAATTGGATTAATCCGGTCACGTTATTAATGATTTTGATCCTTGAGGAATTAGTAACGCTATGACTAATGAGTAACGCTATATATAAATTATATATGTTGGAAAATTAGCGTTCCTGGTGGAGATTCAACATTCTCTCGAATTACGATGACGACTATAGGAGAAGTTGTGATTAAGATACTTTATTATCAGGATTGGCGACAAGTAATATTCATTAGTGAGTAATTTACCAATATTAGGACATGTAGCTTGTGTGATCTTATATTGATTGTGAGTAAAGTAAATATTGAGTTAACATATTTATCTTGTACAATTGTGAGTATAACGAATTATTTTTGAATAGCTTTTGTTTTCTTATTCTATACATTTGCGATAAAAGTAGGAATACGATTAAAGGGATATATTATAAAAGTGGCAAATCGTAAATGGATATAAATTATTGAAATAAATTTCTCTCCGTCCATTAATAGAGTGAGAATAATCTCATTAATAAGTTATTTCAAAACTTTACCTGTAACAATTTGCTTTATCATATAAATATGTTATTGATGTTTGATCTCATATAATTTTAAGCATCATGGTATTACTCATGAGTTATTACTCACTTGTACATTAAATTATATAATATTATTAATTCTTTTTTTATATTTACTATAAATTAATAATATTCAAAGTTAGAATATAATCTGAAGTAGTAGAGCTTCATAAATTATTTTATCTAATTATATATATATTCAGATCTGCTAAAATATCATAGATATGATATTATGTTATAACTTATGTAATCTTTATGATACTTTCATATTCACGACCGCAACTTCTATCTAAATCCCATCTTATATTAAACTATATAGACGTGAGTAATATATATATTGTACGAGTCCCGTCTCTTCACGTTATCCATTTATTGAATTTAGCGGTCTAGGTTATCAAAAAATCGTAATTTTGGTTTTATGCTACTGTATTAAATATAACTCGAACCTACGGTTTTGAAGCCTAATGCACAGAACTGATTTTCAAGGACTTACTATCTCATTATATTCTAATGTGCGCGCGGGATCGTATTGTATTCTCTAAGTTGACAGGAAGCGCTTATATACATTTAGTGAAATATTTTTATAATTACAACTGTAATAATATTTCTCTCTACTCTCTCTCTATCTCTCTCTCTTCTTCTCTTACTCCGTTTCTCTCGGCCATTTTTACCTAATTCCTACATTCACTTTATTACTATCTCTCTCTCTATCTTTCTTTCTACTTACTCTCTCTCTCTCTCTACTCTATCTCTTCCTACTATCTCTCTCTATAATTTCATGTTATCTTCATCGTATTCTCTCTCTCTCTCTATATCTCTCTATCTCTCTTTCATTTATCTTACTCACTATACTTACTCGACTCGTTAACCCTACTACTCTCACTACTCTCTCAACTTTTCTAGTCGTCGAACTGTTGCATTACTTTTATTCGATTGTTATTGCAATTTACATTACTCTTTTGAATTTTCCATTCATGTACCTCCTTCTTTGAGTGAGGGGTTCCTGCAACCCCTTTTTTCAGACAGTCTCATCCTTGGTCCGTTCAATTCTCTGACCTAGACTTAACTGCTATGCTCAATCTTATATGTACTCCATTGGTAAAGTCTAGAACACACTCCATTTATCTATTTTTCCAACTACCTTTGTTTACACAATTTCATGTGCTTCGTATCAGAG
>JABUQX010082266.1:0-2500 GCA_015478945.1 Trachelipus rathkii | reverse complement strand
TGGTCTCCAAAGTGGGGTACGCGTACCCCGGGGGGTACTCAGAGTGATACTTTGGGGAACGCCAAAGAAGTAGCCTCACGATCACTTGCGAGTGCATGATCTTGTATCAAGTGAGTGCGATATATATATATATATATATATATATATATATATATATATATATATATATATATATATATATATATATATATATATATATATATATATATATATATATACTATTATTATTATTATATTATACATATATATGTATATATACATAGATATATATATATATAAGAGTTATATATATATATATATATATATATATATATATATATATATATATATATATATATATATATATATATATATAAACTCAATTTATGAATTCACTACCTCACCCGGAAATATAATTCTTAAACTCTTCATATTGGGAAATGTAGGGCTAGGGTTTTGTTTTATTTGATTCATACCTAACTCGGAAGTGTACAGGGTTATAAATGTATAAACCGTATGTAACGACACAGTGTGTAGGGAATTAAATGGCATAATAAAGAAAACGAAAAAAATATGGAAATGATGATTTTATTAATCAATAACAATATTCTACAAATTACAACGTGAAATGCAGCGTAAAGGTGTCTAATAATAGGTTGTACCCCCTCTGGCCCTTCCAACTTCCTCCAAGCGATTCGGCATTGATGAAAAGATCTTGGAGATGGTCTTCTGCGGGATGTTGTCAAAGAGTTTGCAAGCTCCCTGAGTGTGGACGGAGTATGTTCACGGGCTCGAACATGCCTACCCAACAAATCCCAAACATGTTCAATGGGATTCATGTCCGGGCTCCTCGCAGAAATGGCCAGGAGTCTGATCCCTACCTGTTGTAGGTACCGTTGGACGACCTGTGCAGTGTGCTGTGTGGTGTTGTCATGGAGTAACAAAAAATGGACGCCAATGAAGGACGCGAAAGGCACAATATACTCTTGGAGGATGTCTTCCGCATACCTTTCAACCACTAGCGTTCCTCTGCTCACGATATGCAATGCCGTACGAGCACCCAAACAAATGCCTGCCCATACCATCACAGAGTCACCTCCAAAAGGAATCCTTGGGGAGATATTGCAGCAGAAAAGTGCTCACCTGCACGTCTCCAAATTCGCCGACGTCCATCTGGTCCATGTAGTGTGAACCTCGACTCATCTGTGAGTGTTCAATCTCCATAAGCTTGTGAAAATTGAAATCGCAACCTGATGCTCCCTGATCAGGAGAGGGCCGATGGCAGACCTTGTAATACGTACTGCACAGTAGTAGGGCCGCGGTATTGGTCGTGTCCTTGACCGCCCTCGACCGACCTTTTTGACCTTGACTGACCTTGACCGACCTTGACCTTGACCCACCTGACTTTTTTGAGCCCAAATTTTTACCTGCCGTTGACCTTTCTGGGCCTTTGACCTTTTTTGACCGTGACCTTTTTTCGACCGACCCTTTGGTCTTCCATGGGTCAATTTTGGCCCACGGTATTTTTTGGCAACCCTAATTTTTTGGCCACCCTAATTTTTTGGCAACCCTAATTTTTTGGCAACCCTAATTTTTTAGCAACCCTAATTTTTTCGGCAACCCTATTTTTGGCAACCCTTCGAAGAAGGGTTGCGCCAAACGGTTGCGTAAGCAACCGTTGTACGTACCCCACCCTAATTTTTCGACCAACCCTTTGGTCTTCCATGGGTCAATTTTGGCCCACCCTAATTTTTGGCCACCCTTTAGGGGCTTAGCCCTTTTTTGATGTCTTAACCTTGTTTGACCATGATATTTCGGCCTTGACCTTGCCAGATACCATGGGTCAATTTTGGCCCACGGTAATTTTTGGCTACCCTTTAGGGGCTTAGCCCTATTTTTTGATGTTTTGACCTTGATATTTCGTTCACATCTACACACCCGCGCGCGCACACACACACACTTACACTTATACATACATTCACTATGACACTTATACACACATTCACTATGGCACTTACATTTACCCATAGACACTTACATTTACACTTATACACACGTACAAACACACTACCAACCCTTTGGTCTTCCATGGGTCAATTTTGGCCCACCCTAATTTTTTGCCATCCCTAATTTTTCGGCAGACCTAATTTTTTCAACCAACCCTTAGGTCTTCCAGGGTGCAATTTTGAGAGCCCAAATTTTTCGGTCAACCCTTTTGTATTCTACGGTACAATTTTGATGCCTCAGCTTTGATGCCTCAACTTTGATGCCCCAACTTTGATGCCTCAACTTTAATGCCCCAGCTTTGATGCCTCACCTTTGTTGATGGCTCAACTTTGATGGCTCAACTTTTATGGCTCAATTTTGATGGTGTCATCTTTGATGGCACCTATATTGTTGGTTCAGCTTTGATGACTCAGATTTAATGATGGTTCAACTTTGATGGTTCCCAATCAACGTAAGAAGTATCTAGGGATGTTCTATTAGTGTTCTATGAGTATTAGATGAGTGCGCAGGTGAG
>JABUQX010082265.1:37500-40000 GCA_015478945.1 Trachelipus rathkii | reverse complement strand
GGTGAGTTCGAGGATAATGTGGGTAAAAGTGAAATTTGGGGGGAAATGTGGGTTTTTATATGCGCATATGCACCAGTGAATGGAGCGAGGGAGGAGGAGAGAGAAAGATTTTGGAGTGAGTTGAATGAGTGTTGGGAAAGTTTTGGGGTAAATGATAAAATTTGTCTATTGGGAGATTTGAATGCAGGAGTGGGAAGGGAGGGGGTGGGAAGAATAATAGGACCATTTTGGGGTAGGGGAGAGGAATGTTAATGGAGAAAGTCTGTTAGAGTTGTGTGTTGAAAGAAGAATGATAGTGGGGAATACTTGGTTCAAAAAAAGTGAGAATCATAAGTATACATGGAAGAGTGAGATAACGGGGGGGAGGGCGGTACTGGATATGTGTGTGTAAATGGGAAGGATAGAGGCAGATTGCTAGATGTAAATGTATTTAGAGGGGCGGGGAGGGGGATATCGGATCACTATTTGGTGGTGGCTAGGATAAGGGTGGGAGGAGAGGTGACGGTTAGGGAAAGGGGAGAAAAGAGGAGAGTAGAAGTGATAAAGGTGGAAAAATTGGAGGAGACAGTGTGTAAGAGGGAGTTTAGGAGAGGTATGGAGGATAGGTGGAGAGACGTGAGAGGGACGGGAATTGGGGAGGTGGAGGGGGAGTGGATGAGATTTAAAGAGGCAGTATGTGAAGAGGCTAGAAGGGTATGTGGAGTAAAAAGGGTGGGTGCAAGTAGAAGGAAAGGGAGTGAATGGTGGAATGAGGAGGTGAAGGAGGTGGTGAAAAGGAAAAAGGAGGCCTATGTGAAATGGTTGGGGAATAGGAGAAGGGAAAGCTGGGAGGAATATAGAAGGGTTAGAGTGGAAGCAAAGAGGGCGGTGGAGAGGACGAAGAGAAGAGCAAAAGATGAATGGTGTAGAAAAGTGACGGAAAATTTTGAATCGGGGAGCAAAATGTTCTGGAAAGAAGTAAATAAAAAAAGGAAGAAGAAGGAGGGGTTGGGGGAGAGGATTAAGGGAGGAGATGGGGGGTGGATAGGAGGAGAGGAAAGGGTGAGGAAGAGGTGGGGGGAGTATTTTAGTGGATTATTGAATGAAGTGGGTGGGGGAGGGGAGGAAGATTTGCAAGAGGTGAGGTTGGGGAATGAGTGGGGGAGGGAGAGGATGAAATACAAATGGAGGAAATTATTAGGGCCTTGAATAAAGGAAAAAAGGGAAGTCCGCAGGTCTGGATGGGGTGAGAATGGAAATGTTGCAGAAGGGAGGTATAGGGGTGGAGGAATGGCTGTATAGGTTGTATAATATATGTTGGAGGAGTGGTGAGGTACCACAGGATTGGGAGGATGGTTGTTTGGTCCCCCTGTATAAGGGGAAAGGGGATAGGATGGGATGAGGGAATTATAGAGGTATATGTCTTTTAAGTGTGGTAGGGAAAGTGTATGGGAGAATACTGATTGAGAGAGTGAGAGGTTTAACGGAGGGGAGAATGGGGGAGGAACAAGGAGGATTTAGGGAGGGAAGAGGGTGTGTGGACCAAGTGTTTACACTAAAGATGCTGGTGGAGAAAAGTATAGAGAGGAAAGGGAAAGTGTATGGGTGTTTTTTAGATTTAGAGAAAGCATATGATAGAGTGAAGAGGGGTGAATTGTGGAGGGTGTTGGAGGAAAATGGAGTGGGGGGTAAATTAGGTAAAGGTATTAGGGCCTTTTATAGGAATAGTAGAATGTGTGTGAGATGTAGGAAGGGGAGAGTGAATGTTTTTGGGGTGGTGCAAGGATTGAGGCAGGGTGTTGTAATGTCGCCGTGGGCTATTCAATTTGTTTATGGAGAGTGTTTGCAGAGGAATGGTGAGGGAGGGGAGGGGGGTGGAATTGATGAATGGGAATGAAAGAAGGGAAGTGAACATGATACTGTTTGCGGATGATACTGCCCTAGTGGCGAAGAACGCGGAAGGGCTGAGGTATTTGGTGAGGGAGTTTGAGAGAGTGTGTGGACAAAAGGGGCTTAAAATAAATCCAGGTAAGAGTAAAGTGTTTAGTGTTGAGGAGGAGGAAAGAGAGGAGGGGGAGGGGTTAGAGGTAGAGCTAGGGGGTGTAGTGTTGGAAGAAGCAAAGATTTTAGATAATTTAGGGATGGATGGGTAAGGGGGGAGGGCATGAGGAGGGAGAAGAACATAGAGTAGGAGAAGAATGAGAGCTTGAGTTGGTCTGAGAGAATTATGAAAGGGGGATTATCACAGAAAGTTAAGATAAGTATGTTTGAAAAAAATTTGTGTACCAGCGGTGTTGTATGGGTGTGAAACGTGGGGGTTGAATGCCAGGTCCAGGAAGAAGTTGGAAGTATTTGAGATGAAGGGGTTGAGAGCGGTTTGTGGGGTTAGCAGAAGGGAGAGGATTAGGAATAGGGTGGTGAGGGAGAGATGTGATTGGAGGAATGGGTTGGTGGGAAGAGCGGAGAAGGGAATGTTAAGATGGTATGGGCATCTAGTGAGAATGGAGGAACAGAGAGTGGT
>JABUQX010082265.1:10000-17500 GCA_015478945.1 Trachelipus rathkii | reverse complement strand
ATTCAATAGAGGTGAGTAACATAACCAAAATCTGTCTATTTTTTGGCCTGTTTTAGTTTTAAAATAATAGTAGTCAGAATTGAATGACCTGTTTGTTACAGCTTCTTTTGGGAAAGGTCCTTGAGGTTTACATGATTTTAAATTTAACACTGATATTTTAAAATCGTCCTGCAATAAATCATTTTCGCAATAAAGGCTAATATCTGTATTTATCGTGTCAAAATTACCAGTATCCGTTATACATATTTCATTTCTATCATCAATAAACTGATGAACATCAGACCCTGTCTTAGAATTTGCACTGCATTCTCCGTTATCGGGCTCAAAACCATTATTAATCCTCTTACTTACTTGACTGGATCAAGCAACAGCCACGTCATTTTCTCCTGTTCCACACTCACTAATTCGGGGCTTAAAAGCAGGGCTGCGGAGTCGTAAAATAAACTTTTCGACTCCGACTCCGTACTCCGATCCTCACTAGAAATAGTTGGATTTTCGACTCCGACTCCGACTCCGACTCCACTTAAACAAAAATTTTCGACTCCGACTCCGCTTAAATAAAAATTTTCGACTCCGACTCCGACTCCGACTCCAGCAGTCAAATTCAAAATTTTGACTCTGACTCAGCTTAATGCTTACAGAGTTACAGTAAAACATTTTTTTGTTTCAACTATTTTTTTCGCTTGCTTTTGAGAATAAAAAATATACCACTTTTCCAATGAATCTAATCTCCAAATTCTATACGGTAAAGTACCGTAAAGACATCAAGATGCAGGCGCAGCACATGACAAACAAATATATAACGTAATTATAATGCAAATTATTTTTATTTTGTATTATAAAACAGCCATTATAAAATTAACAGTTTAATAATATCAGTTTCAATAATAATAATAATAATAATAATAATAATAATAATAATAATAATAATAATAATAAATAATAATAATAATAATAATAATAATAATAATAATAATAATAATAATAATAATAATAATAATAATAATAATAATAATAATAATAATAATAATAATAATAATAATAATAATAATAATAATAAATAATAATAATAATAATAATAATAATAATAATAATAATAATAATAATAATAATAATAATAATAATAATAATAATAAATAATAATAATAATAATAATAAATAATATAGCATTAGTAATAAAAATAATAAAAATAATAATGTAATAATAGTAATATAATATCCATAATAATATAATAATAATAATAATAATAATAAAATACATATTTAAAAGAAAAATTTATAGTAAAATCTACCGATGAATTTCTTTTGCACATTAGTGAATAATAATAATAATAATAATAATAATAATAATAATAATAATAATGATAATTTAATAATAATAATAATAATAATAATAATAAAAATAATAATAATAATAATAATAATAATAATAATAATAATAATAATAATAATAATAATAATAATAATAATAATATAATAATAATAATAATAATAATAATAATAATAATAATAATAATAATACATATTTAAATGAAAAATTTATAGTAAAATCTACCGATGAATTTCTCTTGCACATTAGTGAAACAGAATTCCTCCATTCTGATTATATAGTGTCTCTAGATGTTGAAAGTCTGTTCACTAACGTTCCAGTTAAAGAAACAATAGACATTATACTTAAAGAAGTTTATGAAAACAGAGATAAACCACCACCTAATATTGAAAAAACTATTTTAAAAAAGCTCTTAACTATCTGTACTACAGAAACCCCTTTTAATTTTAATAATGAAACATTTATACAAAAAGATGGTGTTTCGATGGGATCTCCATTGGGCCCAACGTTCACCGATTTCTACATGTCTCATATTGAAAACCAAATTATGAATGAAAATAACACATTTAATCTGAAGACATATTTAAGATACGTCGATGACACTTTTGTCATATTTGAAAATTCAAATCACTTAAAAAATTTCATAGAAAGACTTAAACAACTGTCCGTCCTAAACTTCACTTATGAAGGTGTTAAAGATAAAAAAAAAAAAAAACTAGATATTGTTTTAAAAATGGTAGAGTTGAAAGAGAAGTAAATGATAAAAGTACAGATAAAGGTTTATACACAAATTATGATTCTAATATACCCGAAAGATATAAATTATTAAAACCCTAATTCACAGAGCTTATAAAATAACTTCAACGTGGGAACTCTTTAACAAAGAAGTAATAATAACAAAAAACTTAATTAACAATGGTTACCCTCAAATTAAAATAGAAAAGGTTATTAAAAGAACTATAAACAACATTTTAACTCCAAATAAAAATTCACTTGACATGGAAAGCAAGATAACTTTTATTTTAAATCATTAAATTTGACAAACTTTTCTAGAGACGAGCGAAAATTAAACATAACTGTAAAGGAACATGTTAAGTCAGAGAAAAGTGTAAATGTTAGAAGCTACTACACACCTCATATTTTAGGACCCGTGGTCATTGTTCGGAGGATTACAGAAGTTATGTTGTGTATCAATTTAATTACAAAGAAGTAGGATGTAATTCCTCTTATGTGGGAGACACAACCAATACTTTAAGAACCCGAATTATACAATACAGGCATAAACCCAGTAAAATATGGGAGCACTACACGACGGATCACAAATTCCCTCCAACAGTTGAAATTGCTAGTTGTTTTAAAATTTTATTTCAAGTTGGTAATTTCAAGTAACTTCGTATAGTAGAATCTCTTTTTATTAAAAAACTTAAGTCAGACATCAATGTGAAATTTAATGAAATGAATGAATGCTTGAATGTTTTTAATATTTGAGTGTTTTGCAGGTACACCTAGTATCTATGATAATAGCTGTATTTACAAAATAATGTAAGCTTTTTGATTTTTCATCAAAATTATTTTTTAAACTACAATTAATGTAAAATAATTTTAGATTTTTATGTTTAGAAATTTATTTTTGTAAGCTGCATTATAAATAATAGTTAGTTAATTAATCGTGATCATGCCTGACGTATATACAGGCGAAATATCTGGTATAATAATCAAAGGTTTTAACTTCTTCATTCAAGATATCCTTAAAAATTCTATCCACACAACAACAATTTTTTATAAGAGAATAAACAACTTGCAAAAGTATATTAAAATTGACGGTGTTCTAAATTTCCTTATAATAATAATAATAATAATAATAATAATAATAATAATAATAATAATAATAATAATAATAATAATAATAATAATAATAATAATAGTTCTATAAATTTAATTTTCGACTCCGACTCCGACTCCGACTCCATTAACACATTAATTTTCGACTCCGACTCCGACTCCGACTCCGACTCCTCTTGCACAGAATTTTCGACTCCGACTCCAACTCCGGCTCCTGGAAGGAAATTGCGACTCCCCAACTCCGACTCCACGACTCCGACTCGACTCCGCAGCCCTGTATAAAAGTATAAATATAGATATATATATATATATATATATATATATATATATATATATATATATATATATATATATATATATATATATATATATATATATATATATATATATATATATATCTTTCTTTCTAACATCTTTATATATATATATATATATATATATTTATATATATATATATATATATATATATATATATATATATATATATATATATATATATATATATATATATTCATATATATATATATATTATATATATATATATATATATATATATATATATATATATATTATATATATATATATATATATATAATATATATATATATATATATATATATATATATATATATATATAACTATATATATATATATATAATATATATATATATAAATATATATATATGTAACTACCGAGCTGATACGTAGCATTAGCATCGACTCTGCTGGCGTCGAGAGGCTTTCATGGATTCTACTAAAGTCTTGAACGAAATAGACCTTCTTATGGGTGGACGGGGTGGTCAAAATATTCAGAAGGAAGGCAGATGATTTAGGGTGGGGACTAGCCAAATTAGCAATGGATGATACAAACGGACTAACATGACTCTACAGGACATCTTTCCCTTTCAGCATGGGCAGAATTTGTTGAACTTGTTCCTAAAATATAATACACCTCTCTCTAGTTCTGCGCTGTAGAGCGAATAATTAGTATTGGTGGGAGTGTTTTCGAGAAAAGAGGTCAGCCTTAACTGCTTTTAATTTTGAGCAGCTAATCTTTTTGAAAGGTAATATGGATCTCTTGTCCTTTGAAAAAGACTTTGAGGAGGAAGAGGAAAATCTTGAGATTTTGTAAATATTCATTCAATTTTCATATAATATTATAAATAAATTTTATGGGATATATACTTTTGAAGTATTAATATTAAAACCTTTTGTGAAGTCACACATTATTAGCGAAAACGTGGACGTGCCGGACTTGCGATAGCGGAGGTTTTGATGGTTTGAATAGGTGCGGAGGGCGTTGTGGACTAGGCTTTCTCGAGGGTGCGGAGGGGTGCGCTGACGGACTGCTAAATGAGAGGGGTGCCCACCTTTGTCCCACCCAAATGCCGAGGTGCTCTATTTGGCGAATTCAAACGTACACCAAACTCAGTAGTTGGGCTCGTCTCATACTGATGCAGATGAGGATTAAACTAAAATATTCAGTATCGTATATATATATATATATATATATATATATTTATAACAACTTAATATATATATATATATATATATATGTATATATATATATATATATATGTAACATAATATATATATATATATATATATATATATATTAATATATATATATATATATATATATATATATATATATATATATATATATATAATATATAATAATAATATATGTATATATATATATATATATACTAATATATATATATAATATATAATATATAACATATAATAATATGTATATGTATAATATATATATGTTTATATATATATAAATATTTAATATTATATATCTTTATAATATATATAATATATATATATATATATATATATATATATAATATATATAATATGTATATATATAATAACATATGTAATATATATATATACATATATATATACATATATATATATATATATATATATATATATATATATATATATATATATATATATATATATATATATATATATATATATATGCATATATATATATATATATATATATATATATATATATATATATATATATATATATATATATATAACATATATATATATATATATATATATATATATATATATATATATATATATATATATATATATATATATATATTTTATATATATATATATATATATATTTTTGACTGTTTGTTTTTGTTTGTTGTTTTGTTTGCTGTGGCTGTGTGTATGAGTGTATGATGGCGGATTTGCACGGGCGCGGGCTTTCATTTGACTTCACCAACATCGAGGCTTAAACTCAAACTTGCCTCTGTGGAATATCACCTCTCTAACCAACCTAACCTTTTTACTCTTGTCTGGGGGCTCAGATGGCACAAATTCATCCTCTAACTCATTGCTTCCGCCTCCAACTACAACTTATTTAATAATTTCCGTCTGAAGGGCAAGGTATGTGCCTATGAAACATAAACACTCCCCTATAACACGTCGAGAATCTCGAATCCCCCTACTTCGATGTTCTAGCAAACCAAAATCTTTCTTCCTTCTACTACAATAATCTTGTAGCTTCTGCTACTGTTCTCCTAACAGAACAGATTTTCACGCCTTTTTTGAATGTCTTACTACACTACTCACGAGACTGTTATATCTTCTCATCAAATACTGGGGTCCTCTATTTAGGGGATTTCAATGCACACAACGATAAGTGATTAGGGTCCTCTCATACTCATCCAGAAGAGGAAGAAGGCCGGAATCTTCCAGCATTCTCAGCGATCTGGAGCAACTAATTAGAGAACCCACACACATTCCGGATCGCCCCAACCAATTCTTGACACACTTGACCTATGTTTCACCACTAGTCCTTCTCTCTTTAAATACACCACTTTCACTCCTATCGGTAAATCTAACCACAACCTTATATCTCTTAATTTTAATACTTTCTATCCAACAGCTTCATCCTCCTATGCGGTTTTTCTGGCGCTTTGATCGGGCCGATTGGGGGCCTCGTTTAACTTCTACGCTAACTATAATTGGAGCGGACTTCTTTGTCTCTGGTGACGCTTCGACTTCTACGATAGGTGGTAGCTGTAATTGCTGATGGATGAGTAGATTCATTCCATTTTCGCCTAAATCTTTCTCTCCTCATAATCCATGGTTTCGATCGTGCTTGTTCTCTGGCCATTCAGGCTAGAGACAGTGCGTATCGGGAGTGGAAAAATTCTCGTTCTCCTATCACTCTTGCTAATTTTCATTCAGCTAGAAATCGTTGCAGGGATACTCTTCGACGAGCAAAGCAGGCTTTCATCAAACTAAAGTGCGCTAACCTCCTTGGTTCTCCTACTGATAAAAAAAAACTCTGGTGTCTTGCCAAAAACATCTTTAACAACTTCTTTATATCTGTCTTTCCTCCTCTTATTCACTCTGATGGTTCTGTTGCTAATTCTCAACTGAAAAGAGCCAATCTCTTCAGCTATTTTCCTCTAACTCAAACCTGGATGATTCTGGCATTTCCTCCTCCTCCTTCTCCCCTCAGGTGTATGCCTTTTCCTGTGATTACATTCGATCGAGTGCATGGGCTCCTCTGAAATCTATGAACGTCAGGAAGGCGGGTGGCCC
The DNA here is from genome assembly GCA_015478945.1 of Trachelipus rathkii. Classification (NCBI taxonomy): domain Eukaryota; kingdom Metazoa; phylum Arthropoda; class Malacostraca; order Isopoda; family Trachelipodidae; genus Trachelipus; species Trachelipus rathkii. Next base: position 10,734 of record JABUQX010082265.1, on the reverse strand, counting down.
GGATGGCATTCATCCCCGTTTTGAGGGAGTGTGCTTCCGTACTATCCCCGCCCCTCGTTCAACTATTACTCTATGTCTCAATACCTTACTTTCCCTCAGTGTTGAAGCACGTACATGTCAACCTATTCCGAAAAAGGCCGCTCTGATCCTTCTAACTATCCTCCTATATCACTTGTGCTCTATCTAAGATCTTTGAAACTCTTCTCAACTCTCACTTCTTGAATCATCTAGAATCTCATTCACTTCTTTCCCGATCGCCAGTACGGCTTTCGCTGCACGAAGTCCTGGCATTATCTTTCTATCTTACTGATTTATGGTTTTCCGCCCTTAGGAACTACGGGAACTTGCGTGGTGGCGCTTGGCATATTCAAAGCATTTGACCAGGTATGGCACGCGTCGCTGCTCTCAAGCTCCCCTCCTTTGGGATTTCCTCCTTCTCTTTGCTTACTTATGTCTGGTTTTCTTTCAAATCGCATCAATATCGGCTGTGTGATGAGGCGACTTCTTCTCCTTTTCTGTCAATAGGTGGTGTTCCTCAGGGGTTCTGTCTTATCTCCTACTTTATTCTACTTTTCATTAATGATCTCTCACCTGCGCATCTAACTCTATTCACTCATATGCCGATGACTCGACCCTTCATTCTTCAACTCATTTTTCAAGTCTGCTCCTTCTTTTACTTCTAAAATTGCCTCCCGTCTGTCTTTCCCGATTCTATTCTCGCTGATCTGGATAAT
>JABUQX010082265.1:5000-7500 GCA_015478945.1 Trachelipus rathkii | reverse complement strand
CTCTGAAGCACACGAATAGGGCTATCATATCGGGCCTGAAGAGGGCCGAGATGGGAATCGTGACGAACCAAAACATGTGAACAGGAATCGAGTTCAGAAGGAATGTAGATTGCACGATGAGTCTAGCGAGGAAGAGAGGGCTTCCAAGAATCGGCACACTGACGAAGATGGGCAAGAAAGAATGACGATCAGATGTAGTAGGAGAAGGAAGGATGAGTTAACCTGGGATGCGAATGGAGGAACCGTAGACGAGTTCAGCGGATGAACATTGTAGACGTTTTTGTACGATGTCCGAATGCCAAGAAGAACGAGTGGGAGGGTTTCGGACCAATTATCAACACTACCATGGGCCATCAAGGAAGATTTTAACTGTTGGTGAAATCGTTCTATCATTCCCTGGGGCTGCGAATGGTAACTGCAGGAGCAAAGGCGCTTAGATCCTAGGAGAATCATGAGGTCTTTCCATAGATAGGATTCAAATAGGCGTCCCTGGTCCGTGGAGACAGTAGACGGAGTACCAAATCTCACGATCCAGTGGTACAGAAAGGCTTGGAAAATTGATTCTAATGAGGTGTCCTGAAGAGGGATGGCTTCAACCCACCGGGTAAAGCGGTCGATGCAGGTTAAATAATGTGTGTACCATTGGAAGGATGTAAAGGATCAACTACGTCAATGTGGACTTGGTCAAAAGGTTGTCCTGGAGATAGAAACTGCTCGACAGGTGCGCTAGTGTGCTTGTGAACTTTTGAACGTTGGCAACTGAGACACTGCTTAGTACAAAGCTTAACGTCTTGGAGAAGGGAAGGAAAAACGAAGTGTTTGCCTATTTTAACTTGAGAACCTTTAACGCCGGGATGCGAAGTGTTGTGAATGGTGTTAAAGACTAGTCGGCGCATTTGGGTAGGTACAACAGGGCGGGGCAATCTAGACGACATATCACATAGAAGTGGGAAGGGGAAACCGAACACTTACACACTCTGAAGATCAAAATTAGAGTTGGCTTGGAAAGTGTATTCCTAAAGCTGCTGTAGGCGGGACGTCTCCTCATAGTTGATCGAAGTAAGAGGAGACATAGCACTGATACGAGAAAGGGCATCAGAAGGGATGTTCTCTGCACCCTTAACATGACGAATATCGGTGGTAAACTGAGCGGTAAACTCAAGGTAGCGTACCACATGTGAGGATTGCTTAACTGTGGAAGCAGTGATAGCATAAGTAATGAGTTGATGATCCGTGAGGATATGAAATTCACGGCCTTCAATGAAGTAGCGAAAATGTTTGATGACGAAGTAGACGGTGGTCAATTCCCTTCCAAAAGCACTGTACTTAACCTCTGGAGGTTGAAGTTTTTTTTTAGAAAAGAATGCTATGGGACGCCATTCATCCTCCAAAAACTGTTGTAACACAGAACCCACTGCGAAGTCTGAGGTATCGGTGTGGATTCGGGTCGGTGCAGGGGTGGAGAGAAAAACAAGAAGGACAGAGGAAGCTAGTCTGGCTTCTTTCATGGAAGAAAAAGCTTGACGGGCCTCATCAGTCCAATCGATGGAGACAGAAGCTGATGATCCCTTTCTAGTAGGCTTAAGAAGTGAGTTGAGAGGACGAAGAATGTCTGCTGCCGACGCGATGAAAGGGTGATAGAAGTTCACCATGCCGAGAAATCTACGAAGTTGACCTTGCTTCTGCGGCAGGGGAAAAGAACGGATGGCAGAGACGCGGTCATCGAGGGAACGGAAGCCCTCGGAAGAAATAGTATGGCCAAAGAAGGTGAGTGAAGGGACATCGAACATACACCTAAGAGTGTTAACATGTATGCCGTACTCAACTAACCTTTTAAAAACATAGTGCAAGTGAGAGGTGTGTTCCTCCGGGGAAGAACTAGCGATGAAGAGATCATCGATATGGGCGAAGACGAAGGGCAATCCGCGGAGGACAAAGTCTATGAAACGTTGGAATGATTGTGCAGCATTCCGAAGGCCAAAAGGAATACGAAGAAATTCCAAAAGGCCGAAGGGAGTTATAATAGCTGTTTTATGATCGTCAGCATGATTTACTAGAATCTGATAAAAGCCTTTAACGAAATCTATCTTCGAAAAAATAGTACATCCTGATAGATTAGCGGTAAAATCCTGCAAATGAGGAATGGGGTATCTATCAGGGAGTGTGATATCATTAAGACTTCTATAGTCTCCAGTGGGACGGTAGTTACCGTTAGGTTTGAGGACAAGATGAAGAGGAGAAGCATTGTCGGAATTAGAGGGACGAATGATGCCCTGTTGAAGGAGAGAATAAGACTCAAGCTTGGCTGCTTGGATTTTGTCGGAAGCAAGACGTCTTGCATGAGCGAAAGGAGGTTTGACTGAAGTTTCAATGTGGTGGACCACATTGTTCTTGACTTCGGAAAAAGTAGAAATGAGAGAGACAAACAAGTTCGGAGAAATCAGAATGAAGAAGAGCTTCAAAAGGGTTACTGCAAGATGGAAGATGGATACCACTGGTG
>JABUQX010082265.1:0-2500 GCA_015478945.1 Trachelipus rathkii | reverse complement strand
TTAGAAAGAAACAGTGCCTATGTTGCTTTATACCAATTAGGCAGAGATTCGTCTGCAGTCAGAAGAAATCCACCTAGAGCTTCACGGGACCACTGATGGACCCTCACTATATGACATCTCCCTCAATCGCCAGGGTTCCCTTGCCCCAGGTGGCCTACAACCCTTACCTCACAAAACCCCAGAAATTCCTCTAATTATGCACCTTTCTTCTCGCCTCTGCCAAACTCATTTCTTTCCTCCAGGCATTCCTTTACTGACTCAATCCACTTTTTCTTCGGTCTCCCAGCCTGCCGATTCCCAGCCCTCCCCACTATTCATCCGTTTAACCAACCGACTATATCATCCATCCTTTCTACATGACCAAACCATCTCAATATACTTTCATTTTTTCTCTCATTTACCCCGTTCTTCACACCACACAACTCTCTAATACGTTCATTCCTCATTTTATCATTTCTTGTCAACCTAGCACGCCACTAAGATTGTCCATCTGAATACATTGTACTTTAAAAAAGATCTATACCTCTGGTACAGACCATGGTCCTATTACTATCCAGTTAACACGGGTAACAACATACCCTCATGTAGACCCCAGCGCACTCAAGAATTAATCATTTACATCCACCAACATTCCAATTGCAATACCTTAGTGCCATTCACAGCTTTCTACTACAACTCTGCACCATCCACTCCCTTTTCTTCAACATATACCTAAATATTTAAATTCAGACATTTTTTTCCAGCTCTCACCATCTAACATAACTTAACTTTTAGGGACTGTCATCACCCACAACCATAACCTTACTCTTGTCCACGTTGCTTTCAAACCCCTCCTTTTACACCCTGCCAAACACCAGTCGTCTCAAACTCTCTTCAGATTTGCCACAAAACCAAATTATCCTCATATAAGTAGAGAACCCTCCACTCTCTTCCATTCTCCATCATTTCTAACACTATCTCTTGGCACCCCTACCTCTAATTCTTTCATAATCTCATCCATATACAGATTGGATCGCCAAGGAGACATAGCACATCATTGTCTCACTCCGCTATTAATATTAAATCAATCACTTTCGACTCTGTTTATTCTTACACACCACGCTTCACTATCGTCATACATACTTTTGATTCCATTCCAAAAGCTTACCACCAACACCATATCACTAACACCTGCCATGAAGCTTATTAATCCTATTATACGCCTGTTGCAAATCCATAAATCCTAAATACAATTTATTTTTCTCCTCCCTCATTATCTCAATCATTTGTTTCAATGTAAAGATTTGATCCACATCTACTTCTAAACGCACCTTGTTCTTCCCAAATCAGTTCTTCAGTCGTTCCAACGCACTCTTTCGACCAAAATAAGAGCATATATCTTCCCTACAACACTCAATATACTAATTACCCTATAATACTTACAGTTACCTTATCCACCCTACCCTTATATAATGGTACTAATATTGCTTCCTCCAATCCTCGGAACTATACCCTCCATAAACGCTTTGTTATACAGCTTCCAAATCATCAATCACCATCTCGCCTCCGCTCTTGATCATTTCATGAGTAACTTCATCTACACCTGCAGATTTAACATTCTTCAACTTTCTCACTCTACCAATTACCTACTCCTTGCTAAAGACCTCATCCCCAAAATAAGAGAGTTTGAGAGGATTGTTAGAGAGATTTGGCAGTGTGTGTAAAAGGAGGGGATTGAAAGTAAATGTAGATAAAGAGTTAGGTTGCTGGTTGTAGTGAGACAGAATCCCTCGGTGTGAAGTTGCTAGATGGTGATCAGCTGGAACAAGTGATTGAGTTCATATTAGGATATGTTGGTTGGGAACGAATGACTGCCGAGTGTAGTCTGTTAGGGAAAGTTAATTGCTGGAAGGTGGCTGATGCAATTAAATCCTTGATGGGTGATGTAAAAGGGCTAAATCTTGAGTGCGCTAGGGTCTTACGTGAGGGTATGTTGTTACCCTGTGTTAATGTATAGTGGTGAGACTATGGTATGGAATAGGAACGTATAGATCTAAAGTACAATGTTCAGTTGGACATACTTAAGGGCGTGTTGGGTGTGAAGAATTGATAAAATGAGAATGAACGTATTAGAAGTTGTATGGGATAAATGAAGAATAAATGAAAGTACGTTGAGATGGTTTTGGTCACTAATGGAAAGGATGGATGATAGTCGGTTGTTAAGCGTATGTATAGTGGTGGTGGAAGAGTGTTTGGAATCGACCAGCTGGGAGACCAAAGAGAAAAATAGATTAGTCAGCAAAGAATATCTGGTAGAAATGAGTTTGGCAAGGGCGAAAAGAAAGGTGCATAGGGTAGAATGGCAGGGGTTTTGTGATGGGTATGTTTGGCGCCCGCCCAGTCAGGGATGAACCCACATTGGCGAGGTGCCATAGTGAGGGGTCCATCGCGGTCCCGTGAAGCTCACTAGGGTGGATTTTCTGACTGCGGCGTGTTCTCACTATGTAGGTATACTCTCAAA
>JABUQX010082264.1:0-20486 GCA_015478945.1 Trachelipus rathkii | reverse complement strand
TATATATATATCGTGAATCGATATTTTGCTTCGCAAATATGAGAGTCAATGGAAAAAACCATTGCAGGAAGAGCTTTAGAGTATGACGCCGTTTTGCTGTCATACCTAGAATTTCTTAAACAACAGTTAGGTCTTCTCACGACTTGGCTATTGGTTAAAAACACCAATTGGCATAAAGAAATTACAAGCCCGATCTGTTCTATTCTCTCTACTTTCCTCATTTCCTTCCACGAAACACCACAAAGGGGGAAGTCCCACAAATGGTTCTGTTACCTCAACCCTAAGTTATTGCCGTACCTATGACAAACGCACAGTACCGAGTATCGAAGGACTGGACACCTCTTCTGTCTTTGCAATTCAGACGCGCTGCAGCGTGCCTACATGTTTTGTTAATGAAATTTTTTATAAAGAATTATACAACGGAACACAAATCCCTTCCTACAGATGAAATGACATCGCAATAGGCGTAGACTCTATAGTATATATAACATAAATAGACTATGTATTATATTGTTGATAGTATTATAATATATGCTCTGTGTGTAATAGTACTTAAATATAATATATATATATATTATATATATATTATATATATATTATATTATATATATTATATATATTATATATATGTTATATTATATATATAATATGTGTATCAATTTAATGATTATTCTTATTTAGATATAAATGCTCATTCATTAATTTGTCAGCATAGATAGATGCTGAGTAAAAAAGATCTAATATTATCCGACAGAAGTTTTTAGTGGAGTGAGAATGACATATGAGTCCAGGATGAACAAGGAATTAAAATGATGATCCTTATCATAATAGAGCCTCCTCAAATCAGTGCAAATGAAAGTTATTCAATTATATGCGGAGGTATGAATCCAATCAACATAAAAGATTTATTTAGATAATTACTATAGATGAGTAATAATAGATAATCATAATAATCAATAATAAATAATATAATTAATAATAATATATAATATAATTAATATAATGAATTTAAAAATTGTATATAAAAATTAATATATATATATTTATGAATAAATTTGTGTAATTTAATTAATCGGATTTATTGTATTGTTGTAAATTATTTTAGTCTTTCGTTTCTCATTTATTCGCATATTCCCATGTTTACGTTATGGAGTTGGATTACGAAGGAGTCGATGTTGGGTTATGTGTAGGCCTTATATTTAGTTATGAAATGTACGTTAATTTTCCTAGCATATTTTCTAACTGTGAACTTAATTAAGATTGTTAAACTGAATCTCAAGTTCTTCTCCATCTTCATCCCTTTTTATATACTTTTTCAATAATACAATTTAAAATGTCTGGAATAATTTTTTTAAAGGCAGTTTTTGGGGAAAAAATTTTCCTTCTACAGCATTAATATTTCAGATAAAGTGAGAGCCTTTGTTATAATTCCTCATAGCCTTCCAAGACATCTTCATTGAATTGATTCTTTGGTTATTGGTTCTCGTGTTGATTTACTGAGGGAATTGATATCTTAAATTACTTAAGCGCCAGGTCGATGAATTCCACATTGTGTGAAGGAATGCATTAGTCCATTAATAGCTTCGTGATGATAAGTCAGTAGCAGAACGAGTCTCAAGTTATCAGTAAAACATTATCTATGTTGAATACAACCGAAACAATGTAATAAGCGAATGAGGAGTAAGCAACTAACGAAAATTGTTGTATGCAGAAATATAAAAGTAAATAGAACGACACAAAAGAGTCAACCAAATAACATACACAAGAAGGAAAAAAATCATACGCCAACTGGCTAACCCTCTAAGAATAGATAAAGAATCTTTGATGTCAGATTGCAAGCTGATAACTATTATTCTTTCTTTTTATTACCGGACTGCCGTAGAAGTGGCAAATAAAATAATAGAGAAATTGAATGCCCGTAAGTGGCAAATAAATGGAATACGCAGTCAGATTAGAGAAATAGTAGCTTGAAAGAAAGAGATAAAAAAACAGTCTATTGTAAAGATATAGAGTTTATTTTAAAGAGCGATAATTAGTTGCTAATTAAAGGTTAACAGTACATTTTATATCATTGATTAGGCGTCTAAATTAACTAAAACCACATTTGCAATAAACCAACGGAATGTGTTTCCTATAACTGCACGCGAAAAAGTTTCGTCGACAAAGAACAGAGAAGGAAAATGACCTCCAAAGAAGAAAAAAGAAAAAACCAGGATTCTGCAAAAGAAAGAAGGCTACTACATAGGTGAAGATCAGATATTTTACTGCAATCAGTAAGAGGTATAGATACAAAAAACGGTAGCATTATATCATGGATAAAATATTAGTAAAACAAAAAGTTTCAATAAATTTAAACAATTTGAATTTTTTAATATTGAACTATCTTAAATAAAACGGTGTTTGTTGTTTCGTGTTTGTGTGCAACGGAGGAAAGACTATGAGTAGATAGGCTAATAAATTAATTTCTATACACCCGTTTTATTTTGCATCCGGCGTGTCAAAAGGACAGTATTATATTATATTATTATATATATATATATTATATATATATTATAATTAATTATATAATTATATATATATTAATATATATATATATTATATATTTCTATATATTATATAATATATACCCTAACGCTTTGAATGGGAACAAAATCAACTTTTCGCAGTTTATTTAAAACGAGCTCTAGTCAGATGCCAGACGCACACACAAATTCTTCAATCCGTAGCATACACTAGTACACAGACAAGCTTCTCGTGCAATCGACGCCACCCTGTCTCGAAGCAAGCGGAGACCCCTCGCGGCAGGTAAAGAAAACGGAATTTCTTCCCAACGAATTGCAAAGAGCAGGTAGCAGTCGTATTCGTTTTCTTTTATATATAGAATATTTATATACTTAAATACGAATACCTATTAAAGATTTTTGTTTTAAAATTTAAATTTAATATCAAACTTAAATTACTTAAACATCTTCATTATTGATTAATATTTTTAATAGCTTCATTTTTTTTATTGGAATAGTAAAATGACAGAAAAATTCTATAAGAATTATATCTATTATTAATATACTATAATTATACATTTATTAAATAATATATATATATATTTATTTATAATATATATATATATATTTATATGTTTCTATACTATATATCATAATATATGAGGCCATCTGGTAAAATAAGTTGGATTCAGTGTGCGTAAAATAACGCACATATTCAGCGTACACAAACTAGAGCGAGAGGAGAGACGAGCCGTTTTTGACCAAATTGTTGTTGCATATAGAGTCAAGGTCAAATAATTTTTGTTAGACAATAACTCGAACAGAAAGTGTGGAAACGAATTTCTTTTCTCAGTTATTTTTTTTCATTTTCTTTTTTCTTCTCAGGATGTAAATTCTTGGAAACTTTAACTTTTACCTATAATTAATAATATTGCAGCAAAGGATGCTTTTGCCTGGGTATACATTCTTCTGGCTTTATGTGGTGCGGAGAAAATTGATCAACTACCAATATGTAATACGTTTCAGGGCAAAGAATAATTACTAGGTATACCTGAAGTTCCTGCAGCTTAAGGAGAAGATCAAACTATGGCCGTTTTTCGAGCAGTACAAAATTGGGGCATAGGAGAAAAGATACAAATATTGTGTTTCGATACAGCAGCAAGCTACACCGGAAAAATAAATGGTGCCTGAACAAACATCTAAAAAATGTTTGAACGTATTTTACTCTATCTTCCGTCTAGACATCACATCTTCGAGATAGTCTTAAAAAGTATTTTTGGTACAGTAATGGGATCAACATCTGAACCAGATGTAAATATATTTAAAAGATTTAAAGAAAGTTGGTTAACGTAAATTGACAGTAAAAAATGATTATAGATTTTCACTAACGTGTAATAATAATAATTTAATACTAACAATTAATATTTTGCTAAATCTAGAACTTTTTATAATTTAATGTAAGTAAATTTTTGTCATTTTAATTAGTAATAAAACTTTTTTGGGAATTTAAATGGGAATGCTTTGCGTAAAATTATTTGCCTTTATCATTCGAACTTAAGGTTTGTCGACTTGGTTGCGAGGCGCATTATTTTTTAACTAATCAACACTTATAACTACATACTTACCCCATTATTTTCCAACTTTTTACTAACGAGTCGTTATAGGCATGGACGAATTGCAGTGAGTCGTCTGTAAGTCCCTCGCTCCAAGAATGAGAAGGAAAAACAGACTTTGATGGAAGTACCCAATGTGAGGTATCTCGCTACCAAAAAGGGAAATTATCTCGTCACACAATAGAGAGAGAACAGCTTATGTATCATCCCTGAAGAGAGCTAATCTCTCACGCACAAGTGAGGGGGGGAGATAGTTTGTCGACTGAAGAGGAAAAAGTTGAAAGAGGAGGTAGGAAAGAGAATAACAATGAATTTTGTGATGTGACAAAGAAGAATGCTTAAGGGAAGAGAGAGAGAAAGAAAGAAAAAATGAAGAACTATAAGCGCTTTGCTCAGGAGGGCAGGCCACATAAATGTTGTATGGAATTTAAAAAGAAGGAAAAGAAGATAAGTCTAGACACTAGTATTTGCAGTAGAAAAAACAGGCAAAAAGCATGCTCGATAGTATAAACAAATTGCTAGAAAATGCAGTAACATATGAGAGAACTGCATCTGAAATACCGATTTCCAAATAACTATGATGAATTTGTTCAGTAGCAAGGAGTATAGAGGCATCCATTCAATTGATATTTTACACGGAAATATAAAACCACTTAATACGATACTATAAAATCTAGCTACGACCCAAAATAATTAAACCGATGAAAGCTAGGAAAGACAAAATGTAATGATCTGTTATGGCCGAAGATATTAGACTTACATGACTCTAAAACCTAGTACTTCTTAGAAGAAGAATTTGAGAAATTTAATCCGCATTTGGATACGAGTTTTGCTACAAGAAGTTATAGAACTGGAGAGAGCAAATCCCCTCCAAACCAATCTGGTTGAAGAAAATATGGAAGATATGGAGGAGAGGATTCAGAAGGCTAGAAGAGATGTCAGTGCTAACAGAATGTATGAAATTAGAAAATAAGATTGGAATCTTTAAAATTGCTTGTATAGGGAAAGTAAGAAGAAGATTCGAAATGTGTAAGAAGTAGGAAGAGAGTAGGAGAGAGGATTTGGAAGTGCCAAAACTGGTTTTTAAATGTGTGACGATGAAAAAAGAAGAAAAAAAAACCAGGAACGAAAGGTAGAATATCAAGCTATATCAATCGTTTTTCCAGTTCGCACACAACGGAGGAATCATGGAAAGATAAATTCTTCATATTCCAGTCTCAGTCGACCTCGCGAGGAAATGAGAAAGAGAAACTTGAAGCAACATAACTGAATCATATCAGGAGATCAGGAGAATTAAGAGGAACGATAGTTCAGCGATGCGGCCAAGATATTGCTGTCAAATGCACTCGCTTTTAGAAGAATTACGATGGTATCGACTGTAACTGATTGGACACGCCTCAGGTGTTCAGTTAATTCAGAGGACCCGTTCCGTTGCACTTACAAAGAAAGGCAACAACCAACTTTGTGTAGATCATCTCAAGGTACCGCTGTAGTAACGAAAAGAAGATATCAGAGAGTACAGGCAGGTCGAACTTTATTAATTATCGGACAATTTTCAACGATGTAAATTTTGATACATGAGAAACCCAAAAACTGGGGATACTCTCTAGCACTAAACATTATTCGGAGGAGGCGTTAACCTATATAAGCGTCAACAATGGATATCTAATGGCGGACGATTGAAGGCCATTCTATCTTGGACGAAAGTTGGGAATCGGTTTCTAAATCCAACGAAGTTGATTGGAAGCTTTGATCGCCTTCCATAGAAGAGAATCCACTCGAAATTAACGGAGCTTTCGGCCCCGCAGTTTGTACACTAAGGAGTAAGTTTGACACCTCAGAAATCTTCGCCCCGCCAGACGAAAGTCGAAGAAAACCGAGCGGAGGGGGAGAGTGGAAAGAAGAGAACATTTCGTAGATTGTAGGAGAAAGAGTGCGGCAACATCGAATATTAGTTTATATTATATTATATTATTATATTTATAATATATATATATATATTAATTATAATATATATATATATTATATATGTACTATATATAATATATATTATATATATAATATATTTATAATTATATGGGCACCCCAAATACTTGGTCGGAAAGATAGCTTATGTAGATAGCCCCAGATAACGATTTAAGTTGAAGTCGAACCACCCTTTAAAGCAGAAAATATCATTGTTGCCGTTCACAACTCTAGATTATATTATATTTATATAACTATATACTAATATATAAATATATATATATATATATTAATATATACTATATATATAGTATAATATATATATTATTTCATATATATTTATAGATATATATATGCAGTATCATGTATGTAAGTCTGTAGATATGTTTTGGGAATAATATCATGCACGCCTAGTGCCATGTCATAGGTGTAATTTCATGTTTATCGGCTATACCTAAATATAGATCAGTAAGTAGTGATGAATGCTTGTAATGAGTATTTAAAACTGTAATTCATGCTTTTAAGAATAGTTTTAATTACATCACATTCTACCAAGAAATAGCCATTTAATACATTCTAAATTTGATATTATGAAACCTGGTTATATATCTTGTTTGTAAATTGTTAATATTAAGTAAAAATCCATTTTCATAATTTTCAAAAAGGAGTAATTACTTGCCGACAAAAAACGAGTTTTAAACACAAAGAACACTATATAAAGAATAATATATCTTTATATATATATATATATATATATAATTATATATATATATATTATAGTATATACTATATAATATCATATATATATATATACTTTAATATTATAGATATATATATATATATATAATATATATAGGAAGTATCATGTATCGGATGTATATGCTGTGAATACGTAATTTCGTAAACTGTAAGTTCCACTATGATAATAGCGCGTTATTATGGAGATGCTTCATTTTCAATTAACTTCCTAAACTTGCTTCGCTTATTTATTAAAAAAAAAAAAAAAAAAAAAATTCTCGAGCAATCAATAAAGTAAAAAAAAAAAAAAAAAAAAAAAAGGATTGAAATATCTTGAACTTCCCCAAATGAATAAAATATAAAAAGTCTAGCATAGAGCAGTTCGAATTTTCTGTAGTTTTTAAACCCGAGCTGAGATCGCTAAGTTGACCCTTACGAACCCAAGAGACCTCAGAAAAGGTACCTGATGGATTCCATGATTATCTAGCATACCGAGGAGGTCATCAGTATCAGTAGTTTAGGAAAGCATTGTACACATATGCATGATGCTATAATGCAGGTTTAAAAAATCTGTAACAGGTGTAAGACAGGCATTAATGAGATATATGTTTTAATGTATGGCTATATCTAAATTTATTTTTTGTAGAGAGAGAGGGAAGTAATTGATCTCAGATGATATCTTGTCTAAAAGCCGAGATCGATCATTCACGTGTTTAACAGGAGAGAGACGTAGAGAGGAAACTATAGATTTCACATTGACTCAGAGAATTTCGGAAGAAAATTCTAATTGGCAACATGTTAAATTTATTTTAATATTCTTGTAATTAGAGTTATATATTGAATCAAGTTATTTTCTTATATTATATAATTTAATTTGGATAATTATAGAGGTATTATACATATAAATTAATATATATATTATATATTATGATATATATATATATAATATTATAGGACTGAATATCTCATCAATATATGTCATTTTTGCGGACATTTATTTCGGTAATATAACAATAAAACATTAAATTTATGGAAAATAATGGTAGCAATCCTAAGTAACTAACAGCATTTTATTTTTTATTTCTTACTTTTATTTTTAAACATAAATAGAACTGAAATTCCACATAAGTTACGAAAGCCAAGAAAGAATTCATTAACAAAGCAAAGAGTCTTATTTTGCTTTAAAAAATGATTTGGAGTTATTTGTATTATCAATCTCTTTACAACGAAAATTATGATCTTCATTAACAAGCAGGTTAGAGAAGGAGTTTTGAAGTATCAATGTAAGGTTAGAAGGAGAAATAATTGTTAAAAATAAAGAGAATTTAAAAATTGGAGAGGAAGGCGTACCTAGTTACGTTTAGCATTTAATTTTTTATAGTAGAGAAACAATTCAGTTAGGCATGAATAGTGCTTCATTGCAATCTTCAATTTGAAAGGACAGCAGATAAGTCACTTCACGAAAGCGTAATTTTCTACCCTCTTTTTGAAGGTGACTAAAAGACTTTTTAGTCGTGGATTGCAGAGAGGTATTAACATCAGGAGAGAGGAAAAGGATTGTTCATGCCGAAAGGATACGTAGAAAACGCTAGAATCTGAAACGGCAATACATAGTTGTTTTTCAGTCTCTCATTTGAAGAAGATAGCGGTAAGTTCACTTTCACATCGAAGCCGTAATTTCTCACCCTATGGGAATGGTACTTAAAAATGAGTTTTTCTGGTCTGAAGATTGCGAGAGTGTTTAAATGCAGGAGAGAATGAGGATTTCAGCGAAAGAATCGATTAGAAAACATTTTAGAGTCTGAAAGTACCGCTATACAACAGCTTATGTAAGTTTTATATATTAATATATTATACTTATATATATATATAGTATTATATATTATATATAATATAATATTTATAATATATAATATATCATATATATCTATATAATATTATATATATAATTGATATATATATATTATACTATATATTATATATATTTGATAATACTATCGGGTCAGTGTGATCGCGAAAATAGAAGATATTAAGTTTCTTTGTAGGATTTTTTTTTTACATTTATTTATGTAATAGAAAATATGTTTGTAAGTTAAAATTTATAATCTATAATGTTCATTTTCTGAATACTTGTTCATTTTGACTAATTATTTGCATAATTTTACCTCATCGTAATATTTTCTTATCTCACAATTATTACAAAAATTAGCAGATGTTTCAAAAGTGTTAAATGGCAAAGGGTTCGGACAGACATTCAAACATTCACACTCAAGTCTCCTGATTCGCCGACAAACCTTATGAGAGTTAGTCGACCTGCTTAAAAAAGATTTATAGGCCTGTGGCCAGTCTCAGTTGGCCCGGTAGTGGTGAATGACAGCCAAAAAGAAATCACAGAACTGGAAGATACGCCCAATGGCAGTAATAGAAAGGACAATAATCTCATGAGTTTGTTATAAACTTGCTTATATTTGTGTTATTTTTATAACTGTAGAATATTTCAAACGCGCATGGCTGAAAAAAGAATTAGAGAATTCGATATGCAAACTATAAAATTATCTAGTTGTTCTATAATTTTGTAAATCTCAGTGTGAAATTCCCTATTGATTTTCTATAGTGATTTCAGGAAGAGGGTGGGAAAGAACTGATGATATCCGCCGAAGAATGGGAGAGAGAAAATAAGCTACCAATACCAAACAAGAAAGCATAGCAATGAAGGAGGAAGACACAGAGAAGCTAAAAACAGTGTACCTGTTGAATCAAATTTTGTGTATTATGAATATTTTGCAAACCTATTAGGCTGTATATTTCCTTTTGCACGAGCATTATTTGGAATTAAGAATTGTTTTTATTAGGTTCTATGGTCATGTAAAACCTTTCTCTAGTATATAATCTTGTTGGGTTTGCGCAACTTACAAAGCGCCTCTGCATTGTGAATGAGGGCGATGAGGTATGGAAGATCGAGAAGGGCGATGAATACCCTCCGGAGAAAAATCAGGGAAGTAAGTTGGAGATACAAGTACATCTTACGAGCAAAATAGCCAAAGAAAGATGTAAAACGACGAGAGAAGACAAAACAGCGTGCAGCAGTTTAATGGGTAGTAAGAGATTAGAGAAAATATTTTTGCAATTTATAAGCTTATATTTCAATTTGCATGTTTTATTTTTTGTATCGTGAAGACGTGCTTCTTTGTTAGTAAATCTGTTGTAGTTTTTTAACCCAAGATTAGTCTTTTAATATTGCTCTGCGTTTTGATCAACGTTCTGAAAGTTCGTAGAGTTTGTCCTGTTCTATCAGTCACAGAAGTTAATTGGCCGGGGAGAAGAGTAATAATATTGAGAACTTCACCGCACCGTGACAAGAATAAGTCAGAATCAGTGAGCAGGGAAAATCGTATTGTGTTGGAGATAGGTTAGAAAATATCTAACAATATATTTTGTTATATTATGCTTCATATTTTTTGCTTTATAGTATGATATTAAGATTCGTTCGACCTCGATTATGTTAGAGAAATTTAACATGGGTTGCGAAATTCATACTATCAATTTATCATATATTTTGTTATATTTTTTTGCTTTAAGTATGTTCATGTAGGCTTGTACGTATCGACCATACGATATGTCTTGAAATTCTCAAAATTCTCAATGATAATAATTAACAAGATAATTTACCCCCCCCCCCCCCATATAAGTTTTCATATTTTTTTTAAATATTGTTATAGGATAATTAAGAGTAACAACTTGTTGATTCACAAATTCTTTTATTGGCAATGTGCAAATACGAAAGAGACAGTGGTTTCTAGTATCGTAAGTCATAAGCCCAATATGGAGAGTAAGAGTAAGAGTGAGAAAAACCAACATAGAAAATGTGAAAGTTCTGATTTTTCCTTGTTGTATGCCTAGATAAGAGTGGGATTCTAAAATTGGCTAGCTGTCGACCCGTAGTTGATGTAATTGCGGGGACAAAATCCACGAAAAATAGATGAAAAGAGCCCAAGCTAGGAATAGAGTTACGTTCGTATGATATAGATTTAAGAATATTTTTTTTTTTTAAAAAAAAAAAAAAAGAAAAAAAAAAATCGCTTTGTATCAATTGTTGCTAACTTTTAAGTTACCGCCAATATAATACTTATATATTACATTGTTGTTTGAGATATTATTGGCACCTTTTCACCATGCGATCAAGCGGTATTATTATAAATAAATTATTTGCTTGCAAATTCTTTTTTATTAGCTATCGCTGTTCGTCCAAAATCGGGAAAAGAATTTTATACATTTACATCGCATATTGCTAATTTACGTAAACACTTTCTGAATAATTTAGGTTCTCAATGATAAATTTGGAAAAAAAAAAAAAAAAAAAACAATTTTTTTTTTTCATTATGTATTCATATTTTATCAAATTACTACTAGAGTTTATTCTTATAAATAAATTGACTTTCAATGCAAATTTATTCAAAAAAATTTTATTTGACAGAATGATTAAAATAATAGAACAGCATAAAGACTTCATAACTTCTTCAGGCTTATTTTTAACACTTTTTTTCTTTCTAAGATTAGAATGCTTTTCTTTATTAATTAAGAGATCGATAGTTGACATTCCATTATATTTTTGTTTTAACGTTAGCACGTTTTTTTTTTATCCAAGAGATGTAGATGTTTTCTTCCATTTCACTATTTTATTCATATTTTAATTTGAAATATTTGTTGTTTTAAACAACTGTGTTGTTAAAACAAAGAAAATATATAAATTCTTCTCTAGTAGAAAGCATAATCATATCTAGATATTGATCCATCTATAGTTTTGATCTTAATAACAAAAGCGATGTTTTGAAAGTTATAAATTTTAGGTAACTGACGAGTATTTAGAATATTTGAGGGCTCAAACATAGAAGTATCTAAAAAGGGTAGTTATACAAATAACTCAGCAGTATTGTTTTAGCCCAGTTACTTCTAGCTTGTAAATTGTAGTGTATTGATTGTGAGATACTTGCGAAATGAAGCTGATGAAATGAATCTATTAACACTTTGCTTTCTATATCTATATTATATATATATATTATATAATATATTTAATATTATATATATTATTTTAATTATAATATATATATAATATTATATATTATAATATAGTTATATATAATAATATATAATATAATATATATATCATATCATTATCCGTGTGTATTTGCTCAGTATTATTCCGCAGAAGTTAAACAAAGTGGTTGGAAGGTTACGATGGATCGTTACATTTCAAATAACTTTTTATAGTTTCTTTTACTATTTTTTAATTAGTTTTTCTTTTAAAGTATAATACTACTTAGAAAATAAACTAGCTTATTGTACTTATACATTATAATAATGTTTGTTATCGTTATATAGATTGTTAACTTCAAAGAACTTGTTAGTCTAATGATACGAATGAAATAGCAAAAAGATAAGTGGGGTTAATTTTTAACTAATCTAGGCGATACGATTTTTGTTTCGATCATCATTAAGGGAAGAATTTTAAATATTAACGTTAACAAACGACCAAAAGTTTAGGCCAGTAAAATTAAATGAAAATGTGTTGGTTTTGATCAGCTGTCAAAGGAAAATACCAAAAATTACCTAACGAAACTTAACCTAAATTAATTCAAATTGTCTTCGTAATGCAACTCGAGAATAAATTTTAATTTCTTTTAGATACAAATTGTAATTTAAATTCAAAGAAGGTAATTTCCTAATTATTTTTGGAAAGACCCAAAAATTATACCCATACCCAAATGTCTATAGCAATTTTCTTTCTTATTTATTTCGCAATGATTGGGAAAAAAACAAAGATAATTTCATTATGAATTCCACAAAATGAGTTCGGTCCCTTTCGCGTTTCAACAGACTATTCATTTTTTACTAGTAACTAATTTCCAATACGTTGTGTTAGGAGAGACATTCCTTGAACTTATGATAGAAACTATTCATTATCTCACTTTTTTCAACATTAGCTAGAGTTTGTTCCAGAACTTTTTTTTTTTTAGGTTCCAATTGAATTTTTTTCATTTCTTCATGAATTGTTTCTTGAGAATAGTGCGAATGTTTTCGCATAAATAACTAGTTCCCATTTTTCGGCGAAGAGAGGAACTGTATACGTGAAATAATATGTTGACTTAGCACATATGAGGAATGGAAAAAACCATGCAGGAAGAGCTTGTGTTTTAGAGTATACGCTGGTTTTGGCTGCTACCTTAGATTATCTTAACAAACATGAGCGTACGCCTTCTCACGATTGATTAATTGGTTAACAAACACCATTGGCATAAGAACTATAAAGCACCGATCCGACTCTTTCTCTCTATTTTCTCATTTTCCTTCCACAGAACACCAAAGGGGATCGCCAAATGGCCTGCCACCGCGATAGTTATTGCTACCTATCGCCACCGCCCACCAGGTGTCGGTCTACCGAAAAGCCTGAGGCACACCCCTAAAATTGGTCCATTTGTCCAAAATCCAAACCCCCCGGTATGCACCAGTGCCCTATATTTTTGTTAAAAATGAATTTATTTAAAATAATATCAATTCAAATGTTAGTTAAAATGACGTTTCGATAGTAAATCGATATTAACCAATTACTTTTAACTATTTATTTATTTAATTATATATGCTTCTGTCAAAACTTGTTAATTAATTGGATTAATCTGTAATATCATACATCTACTTTCATCCCTCAATGATTATTTGAGAGAATCAATTCTAATATCAGCCTAGCCTTCAAGTTAAATTGATAGAGTTGATATGGAAGAAGGTGGTATTCAATCTAGATGTATTAAATGCTCCTATTGGGAACATCACCAACCACCCTTAGGTATCCTAAACATAGCTCAAAAATCCAAAGACGATCAGTATGCTTTCCTCTCATAAATTATATATTATAATATAAAAATATTTATTCTTAGATTTTATATATATATTATATTATTGTGATGTATGATAAAGTACTTGGTGTATATACTGACTAACATCTCTTGAATCATTTCTATCAACTCTATAGTCTAAATAAGCATCCGATAATTGAACTTACAACTCTAGATTCGAATCTAAAAAAACCGGATCTTCTCCTCCTCAATATTAATTTCTCTAAAATGTAAATTAGATCCTCTTTCTTTTTTTCAATTCCTTAACCTTAGATCTTCTGCGGTGAAGGGAACACACTAATGTAAGAAAGATAAATTGATTGGTGAATTAAAGAATGAAATATGAAAATAAAAAGAAGATAATAATGGTGCAAGAAACTAGACTATGGTTGTACCATATATGAGTAGATCTTAACAATAATACTTTTTCATTTTAATTTCAACGACTTCTGCTTTGACTCATCAACAACTTCAAGTTCAATCCACAATACTTTTTGTAGTACCGTCATAGTTACACATAGTGTTCTTATGTGTCATCCTTTTGCAGTCTACTCATCACAGTTGTTAAGATGAAAATAGCCTCCATCCTCCTAAGATCATTACAATCCTCGTGATGGTCAGATAATCTGTAAGTGGTACAATCAAACAATCATAAAACCAGTATCAAATAATACCACCTGTCAATAGTCTCAGATGCTGACTGAGTCAGATCATTGATTCTCGAGTCTGCTCCCTTAAAGTTGCCAATCCTCACAAATAGTATTAAAACTTACGAAGAATGTATTAACTACCACATGATGATGAATTCACTTATAGGCTAGTGCATAGATCATTCTAATCCTCCCGAAGTGCCACCTATAACCTCGAAAGCACCTTCGTCTCATATGTGTACATGGCGGAGATTGAATCCCCCTGTCAGCGGACGAGGAACAAAATAAAAACTTAATTAACGAATGAAATTAAATAGTGGGAGCAGAATACAAAATACAAAATTTACGTTTCAAAAATTAAGAAATAAATCCAAGATATCATGAAGTGAGATATTATGAAATCTCCTCCATAGTAAGACATGACCAATTTACGCCAATTATCTCTTTTCACTACAAAGTTTAAAAATCTGTGAGACTATATGTGAAAAAACTCTCCAATGCATGAACAGGTAAACATTAAAGTATAAAACTTCGAAGGGTTATCTCATTCGAAGAGTTTGTACAAAAAACTAACCTTTGGAAATTTTAACGACTCTACATGAATAAACTGGCATCTCGCACAGATCAGATGATTAATACATGACCCTCGAATTCGTTAATTAAGAAATCGAGGCATTTTCGTGGTGTGTATGGGAATGTGATGTTACTCAGTTCTTCCCATACAGTTTATGTTCCTATTAACATGCCCCACCTCCTGTTTCCCAAATGTATTCTTATCCCGAAGCTATGATCATGCAGCTATTGGATTCCCGTAAGATCAGTTCTTTGTGTGGATAACTATCTGTTTAGAGTTAGGTTCTCTCTTTTTTACATAGTCAATGGTTTTCTATGTGCTCACTCTTATCATCTTCAAACTTGTCCCTTTTCTCTCCAATAAAAAGTAGAATTTCGACTAGATTTATAAAGACTGCTATTCCTAAATTCCCTTCAATCTCATTGTTCCAATAACAGCTCATGCTGTCAGATTAACGTATTAAGCACTTATGAAACTTGTTTCTTCTAGAATCATTCGGGTGCTTATATATTTAGTTAAGTCGACCACCTCTCGCTTGAAAATATGCTGCGAAGTTACAAATTCTACCACAAACTGATTTGAGTATTTCCTTCGTCAGACGTTGAGAGCACTTCTTATACTAGTATGGACTGCAAGATCTTGAGTTCACCAATCATCCGTGTTAAATCTACTAATTAGTTATTTTCCTGACGTGTTGGTAATTAGATTGAAACATGCGCCAGAATAGTTTGATATTACCTGATATAATTAAATCCCCAAGATCAAGAGCTTGCCACCGTTCTCATCATTAAATAGATATGACTGTCCGCCACTGTATGAGACACTCGCTAATGGACATTTCATTATGGGTCAATAACCCTTATCATATACAGTCTTTTATTCAGCTTAAACATAGGTAAAGATATAGACGATAGTTACACTACTACCGTCGATTATGCCCCAGTAAAAATTCAATCGTATTGTAAAGAACACAGTGTAAATAAGCAGCACGATAAGAGAGAAAGATACATTCCGAGATAAACTGGTACAATATCGTTCGACACCCCACCACAGAAATTACAGAACATGCAATTTCCTTAGAAATTCCAGACCCACATATAATCAAAGCCTTCACGAAATTATAACAACAAAAAGCTCAAGTGTACACTTTAATAACTACATCGCCTATTTCAACTAGATGTAGGTGAGTTAATTGACTACTACATTGATTTGCTTTTCTTTGTGCTATGTACTAGCCAGTTCATAAATCAACCATAAAAATAAAGTTTATCAATATTGTTAAGTTAACATCATGTCTTCAACATTCTACTTACTGTGCATTTAATTTAATACCTGAACCAATAATGTAAATTGATAAATATACAAAAATCATAAATTATGATGGCAATCGTTAATCTAAATCGTTATGTCAACTCAAATATAGGTTTTGGAGTTCCAAAATTTATTTATTAATACGATAATTATTAATGACTAAAATAGCTTGCTCAGAATTCCTTTTAATTATGATTAAATCGACGTGTAAAGGAATTGCTCTAATTTAATTATTTGAACCAACTTCTTTGTATTAATCACCAGAAATCAAATTTTAATACATCTAATTTTAATATATCATATATATACATTCCAATTAATCAAGAATAGAATGAATCGCCAAACTATTTTACCGATCATGTCTATAAAATATCAAAATTAAAAACACTATCTAATAATTTGAACACGAGAATTCCAGGTTTATAGCCCGGATGGGAAGTAATGTGAAAGATCAATTCCCCTGTTTTTCACCTGTTACTGTCAAGATATTTCTCGATCTTACAAACATAAGTCCCATTTAAAGAAATTGACTTGTTAAAAATGTGTAAATAAATGTCTTGTATAATTCATTATTATTCCCACTATCGATTATAAAGGACCCTAAAGTCGGATTATCGCTGGGACAGCATAATTAATTAGCCACCACTGCCGTATGACCTGCCAGACTCTACCCACTCTCTGACAAACTATATTGCGTCACCCTTAACATCCAAATTGTTGTTTTTCAAATACTCTTGTAATACATGCTCTCATAATATTTACTTCCATCGTTAGCTCTTGCTGTTGCCCAATGGATGCACCTACTTTTTTAATTTGCGCTGGAATCTTGGTTGGAAGTCCATCCCATCAAGGCGGTGCCATTTGTAAATGTGTGTTGAGGCGTATTCTAGAACTCCGATGCTATTATATACCCGAATATCTCATTAAAGCCTGAGTAGAAGTAGGAAAGAGATCTGTATACGAATAGGGAGTACATAAAGTTATAATATTGTAATATGACGTTATTACCTTAATTAAACATTCTTTGTTCCAGACGACTTGCTATATAGAGAAAGTTCTAAGATGTAACGTCAAATAATCAAAGCGCTGCGGATCATGAATCAAGCCGATCAAGTGCGGCCAATCAGGCAATAGACCGCTAAGCCATGGACTAGCTCAATAAATACTGAAATGTAATTATCCTATTAATACAATTTATTCCTCCTTACTGAGAATTATTCTAATGATTACTAATCATTTAAGTAGTGCGGAATCGGAAAATTACATAAACTCGTTAGGAAATCTGATATAGCCTCTAAATTCACTACATCTAGCATTAAATTTCTATTTACCATTCTACTCTCATTTTTATTCTTTCTGTCAAGTCCTAGTGTAATCCCAACCGTAACCAATGATAATTCCACATAACGAAAAGAATATCAATACAACTCATTCTCAGAACATAAATTAGAATATAAAAGCAAGCGGTCGTTGTATTAATAATGGCCGAAGTCTAAAAATTTCTCATTCTAACGGTATCATCGATTCTGAATACGGATACATTTCAGAATAAATCCTTCAAAATTATCTAATGATTTAGTATTCTCATTTATTTCGGATATTTATAAAAAGTATTTTTTTCTTTTTATATAATATAATAATATAATATTAGCATCAAATAAATCTCTTCGATATAACTTATGTCCATTCTCGCCCAACAGCCCTAGCGATATTAATATTTATTCTATTTAGTTATCTCAATATATAAGTCATACTCTTCAAAACTTTCTAATATGGAAGTTGTGGAGAGTATTGAAGTGTAATGGAATAAATGAAGATATTAAATGCTATAAAATTATAGCTATTTTCTCAACAGACAGAAAATTATCAAATTATGAATGAAGGAAATTTGGAGAAATGTATCTTATAATTGATATGAAAGGCAAACCCAGAACAGCAAAATCTCACTCGGTACATAAAAAAAATTACCTAATTTATCATAACGTCTCTTTTTTCTTTGCTTTTTATTGAATTTTTGAAAAATACCGTCTGTGAATCTGTTCTTCATTGCTTTTTACTTTCGTAGTGTGAACTATACCTGTAGTAAGAATACCATTATGTAAATGCTGAATCTTGTCTCCTGTGTTCCCTAATTTTTGAGAATACGCCCTTTCGTGGTATCATATCTTTTAAATGACTAAGTACTTTAATTCATGATCAAAAATTATGTTATGGCTTTGTCATAGTTTTATCCCTTTCAAAAAAATTGTGATTAAAACCTGTGTGGCTTTTCCGTATTTCAAGGTTACCTTTAGCGTTAGTGAAGAAGTCTAGGCCAGTAACGTAACTTGTATTGATTGAGACAGAACGAGTATCATTTTCAATATTATACGTGATTTGAAAAAGTTATACAAATATATTTCTCTATATCTACATTTTTAACCTCTTCCATTGTACTTAGTATAATTTGTCTATTCTTAGTTGTCAAATATAAGTTGTTTTATTTTGTTTACAATTAATATATTTTTTCAAAGTTTGTTAAGATAATTACAGTTCTCGTGTATTATTTCTCCATCTGCGTAATATCAAGTAAATTTAAATTACTCACAAGTCTTATAGATTACTGTTAAATCTACCTATGCATAAATAATAGTGCTATTGACTCATCTTATACAAAATTAACTCTGAAGGTAGAATAGTACATAATTTTTATTAAAATTTAAATTATATATATATACGTTAATTATAATCATATAATATATCATTATATTATTAAATATATATTAATAATACTTCTATGTTCTATATTATAATTAATATATACATAACTATATGATAAATTCTAAATTATTAATATTAATTTCCCCCCTTTTTTCCCCCAATTTGATAGGTACCAGGTTTTAGTAATGTGATGGAGGTTGAAACCTTACATTTATATTTATCTATAGAATATATATTTTTTCAAGTGTTTACGTTTCTTATTTGGAGTTCTTAAAATTATCCATCGCTTGACTATCATTTTCATGTAAATTGATATAAGATTAAATTCGTGAGTAAAACTCATTCATTTCCTAATTCAAAATAGTTTCTCCACCATCTCGAATGCAAAATGAGTAAAAACATTTTCTTTTCATTTCCATTACTATCGCCTACGTTGGCTGATCGATAAACTAACCTGCCTAAAAACACTTAAATGTTCCCGTTTACTTAAATAAATACATGCAAAGATATATTTTATTGTTACGTGATAAGTATTATGAGGTCAATAATATTGTCACCATAAATTCTTATATTTTGTCATAATTAGTGTCGGTTATTATAATTAAATTTTATTGATTTCTAACTCATTCTTATCACTATATCCTCTTTTGACACTCTTGTCAAAATTTGGCACTCTTGACCCAGTTTTGAAAAGTAGGACTATTACAAAAATGTAGGCAGCAATATTCAATGGTCTCTTCAGAAATACGGCATCTGTGTAATTCAAAAAACCATCTGACCCTGCTCTAACCGTTCCTTAATCGTATATACATACACTATACAGTAATGTATCATGTATGGATACCCTTAATGAGTTGCCAGACTTCCAATGATCCATATACTTGTTAAGAGGATTTGCAGAATTAAAAAAAAATGGAGAAGGATCTGTACATGGTGAAGGGAGGTTTGGGGGAAGTTAAATCCCTCCTCCATTTGGGAAAAAACTATACAAGGAGTAAATGATGATTACCGCTCTTTTTATTTTTTTTTAATTCATATATGAAAATAGTTCTTAAAAAATCAAAATCAAAATCCTAAGCACCTGCCTGGCGCAGAGCATATAAACTTTAACCTAACACTTTATTCACTAATAAATAATAATAAATAATAATAAAATAAATCCTCTTCAGATTCTCATTAACTTTGATGAAAAATCTTCTAGATTTTTTTAAATTCAAAATTGTTTATCCAAATTTTAATATCTTAACCCTGATAATTAACTCACATATTTTATAAATATTTCAGATAATATATATATTATATATATATATATTAATTATATATCTATATCTATATAATATAATATATATATTATTATATTTATATATATATATATATAATATATATAGAGAGAGAGAGAGAGAGAGAGAGAGAGAGAGTAGCGCCACTCGAAACGATTGAAAGTACCTTCCATTTGGAGGTTTGATGGTGTGTTGGGTATTTCCCAAGGACATTTCGATTGCCCAATGTTGCCATTCTTCTTTTGCGTTCATATCACACTCTTCTTA
>JABUQX010082263.1:2500-12500 GCA_015478945.1 Trachelipus rathkii | reverse complement strand
GACACAAGGCACCCCTTGTGCTACGAGGGCGTCTTAAAAGTGGCACGAGAGTGGAAAGCTCCCTCGAGCACTTCCGCTACGGTACCTCTATAGAAGAGAGATAAAGCACCAAACATCAGGCGCCGCAAAGAGTAGAGGGCAAGTGAACAGAAAGAAAGGACAGTTGATAAGTCTTTTTGCCTTTGACTCGACCCTATCCAAAAGCCGGTGAACCTGAGCCCCCCCCAGATATGAGAGCAGTACTCCATACAAGGCGATTGAGGCCCTTGTATAACTGGAGTAACTGGAAGAGGAAAAAAAAAGTCTCGCAGTCTAAACCACTCCCAGCTTCGTTGAGCCGCCTTAAGCACTTAGCAACCGTTGTGGATGTGAGGTTTCCTCAAGACATTGTTTTGTTTATGTTAAGGCCAAGGATGTTTATATTGTGTGACTAGCGACAGGAGAGACGAGAAAACCATCGAAAGAGATAGGAAAGTTTAGAAGGTGTCTTAGAGAGGAGATTTGTAGAAGTTGAGGTTTAAATGAATGAATTTACAAAGGTTCAGACGACCCACCCCGCGAAATGTCTATCCAGATCAGCGAAATAGAATCGGAAAGATTAAAGACGGGAGGCAATTCTAGAATTAAAAGAAGGAGCAGAATTGAAATGAGTTGAAGAATGAAGGGTCGAGGTATCGGCAAATGAGTGAATAGAGTTAGATGTGCAGGTGAGAAGATCATTAATGAAAAGTAGGAATAAGTAGGAGATAAGACAGAACCCTGAGGAACACCACTATTACAGAAAAGGAAGAAAAGAAGTCGCCCCATCAAACAACAGCCGATATTGAGCGATTGAAAGAAATAGACATAAGTAAGCAAAGAGAAGGAGAATACCCCAATGGAGGGGAGCTTGGAGAGCAGTTGACGCGTGCCAAACCGGTCAAATGCTTTGGATATGTTCAAAGCGCCACCACGCAAGTCTCCCCGTAGTTTCCAAGGGCGAAAACCATAAATCAGTAAGATTAGGAAAGTATATCGCAGTAGACTCGAGCGCGCGCGTGAACAGCCGTACTGGCGATCGAAAAGAAGTTAATGAGAGTTTCCAGATGATCTAAAGAAGTGTGAGTTTAAGAAGAGTTTCAAAGATCTTAGATAGAATACAGTAAGAGCTTATTAGGGCGGATAGTTAGTAAGGATCAGAGCGGTCTTTCCTTTTTTTCGGAATAGGTTGAATATGTGCGGCTTCAAGACACTGAGGGAAAGTGTTAGTATGAACACATAGAGAATATAGTTGAACGAGGCGCGGGATCAGCACGAAGCACACTCCCTCAAAACTCGGGGAGGAATGCCATCCGGCCACCGCCTTCCTGACGTTCACAGAGTTCAGAGCCCATGCTACCCGATCGAATGTATCAATCACAGGCAAAGGCATAGGACACCTGAGAGGAGAAGGAGAGAGATGAGAGAATGCCAGAATCGTCCAGGGTTGAGTTAGGGAAAATAGGAGGCCGAAGAGATTGGCCTTTTCAGTTGTGAGAATTAGCACACAAACCATCAGAGCGAATAATGAGGAGACAAGACAGATTTACAGAGTTTTTAGAGATGTTTTGGCAAGAAGGGCCAGAAAGATTTGTCAGTTAGAGAAAACCAAGGAGGTTTGCGCACTTTCGTTTAATGAAAGCCGCTTTGCTCGTCGGAAGAGTATCCCTGCAACGAATTCTAGCAGAATGAAAATTAGCAAGAGTGAAGAACGAGAATTTTCACTTCCCTGATGACGCGCGTCTCTTACCTGAAATGCCAGAGAACAAGCACATTCGAACCCAATTGGATTATGAGGAGAGAAAGATTTTAGTCGAAGAAGGAATGAACCTGCTCACCCCATCAATGATTACAGCTCCCACCTTATCGGCAGAATTCGAAGCGTCACAGAGACAAAGCAGTCATTCCATTTATGTTAGCGTAGAAGGCAACGCAAGGACCCCCAAAATCTGCCCGCATCAAAAGTGCCAGAAAAAACGCGTTTGGGCAGGATGGAGCTGTTGGAGAGAGTCATAACATAAGAGATATAAGGTTTGGTGGTCGATTTACCGATAGGATGCGAAAGTGGGTGTATTTAAGAGAGAAGAACTAGGGGAAACATAGGTCAAGTGGGTGCAAGAATTATAGGATTGGACGATCGGAAGTGTGTGGGTGTCTTTAATTAGTTGCTCCAGATCGTTGAGAATGCCTGAATGATTCGGCCTCCTCCCCATCTAAATCATTATGAGAGAGTTCCATCCACTCAGCGTGGTGTACATTGAAATTTCCTAAATAGAGGACCTCAGTATTTGGATGAGAAGAGTATAACAGTCTCGTGATGAAAGTAGTAAGGATATTCAAAAAAAAGCGGTGAAAATCTGTTCTGGTAGGAGAACAGAGCAGAAGCAAAAGATTATTGTAGTCAGAAGGAAAAAAGATTTTAAGCCATAGAACATCGAAGTTAAGGGATTCGAGATTCTCAAGACGTGTTATAGGAGTGTTTATGTGTATACATAGGCACATACTCCACCCTTCGACGGAAATTATTAAATAAGTTTGTAGTTGGATATCGTTAATGAGTGAGAGGATTGAATTCTTAGCTATCTTAGTTTCAGACAAGAGCAAAAGTTAGGGCTAGAGTTAGAGAGGTGAGTATGTCTCGAAGTAAGAGGATATTAGATCTCAAGATTACTAACTGTGTTCAGATAGAAAATCTTTATAGGGGCGTGTTTAGATGTTGTAGAAAGAAATTGATAAAAGAGGAATATTGAACGTATTAGAGAGTTTGTGGTGTGAGAAGGAGTAGAATGAGATAATAAATGGAAAGTACGTTGAGATGGTTTGTCATGTGGAAAGGATGGATGATAGTCGGTTGGTTAAGCGAATGTATAGTGGTGAGAGTGCTGGGAATCGACCGGCTTTGAGACCGGGTAAATAGTAGATTGAGTCTTAAAGAATGCCTGAAGAGAGGACATTGTAGTTTGGTAATGCAAGAGGAAAGGTGCATAACAGAGTGAATGGCGGGTTTTGTGAGGGGGTATGGTTGTGGTCTTTGCCCAGGGGATTAAACCCACATTGACGAGACACCACAGTGAGGGTCCTTCGCAGTCTTGTGAAACCTCTAGGGTGGATTTTTCTGACTGCGACGAGTTCTCACTTGGGGGAATATTTTTATTTTTTCCTTGACCTGACCTGACCTACGTTTTGACCCGAAAATTGGCATTGATATAAATTAGTTTTACATTCAGTATACGGATTACGGAATCGGAGCTCGAGAAAAATATATTTTCGGTGTTGCCGGAGCAGGAGCCGAAGTCGGAGCCGGAGTCGGAGCCGGAGCCTAAGCTGGAGCTCGAGTTGGAGTTGGAGCCGGAGCTGAACCCGGAGTTGGAGATGGAGTTGGAGCCGGAGCTGGAGCTGAAGCTGAAGTCAAAGACGGAGCCGAAGCCGGAGCCGGAGCCGGAGCCGGAGCCGGAGCCGGAGCCGGAGTTTGAACAGTGGAAAAAATTAACCGGCTCCGCATGACTCTACAGCACTCCATACTGTGAAGTAAAAGAAGCCTCTCTCTCTCTCTCTCTCTCTCTCTCTCTCTCTCTCTCTCTCTCTCTCTCTCTCTCTCTCTCTCTCTCTCTCTCTCTCTCTCTCTCTCTCTCTCTCTCTCTCTCTCTCTCTCTCTCTCTCTCTCTCTCTCGATCACCCCAACATAGTCGTGGTACAAGCCAGAACCTTTCTATGAAAAGATGGGGCTGATAAACCCTTCAGAAAATGAGTGTGAGAGGGTAGAGGAGGTTATGGCAAGACATCAATTCGTGCACAAACATACTCACATAAAAACACCACCATGCAAACGCTCCCACATCCATACACCAAGACACAAA
The DNA here is from genome assembly GCA_015478945.1 of Trachelipus rathkii. Lineage (NCBI taxonomy): Eukaryota > Metazoa > Arthropoda > Malacostraca > Isopoda > Trachelipodidae > Trachelipus > Trachelipus rathkii. The sequence goes on along the minus strand of JABUQX010082263.1, from coordinate 8,625 downwards.
CACACCCACACAAACAACCAAACACACCACAGCACAAACATGCCCACACCAAATCACCCACACAAACAAGCCACACATAACACAGAAACACACAAACATTCCCACACCCATACCAAAACACCCACGCAAACACACAAACAAGCTTAACCTAACACACAAGCCCGCCCACACCCACCAAAGCATCGCCATATATACACACCCACTACAAACCACCCACGCAAACAAGCCCAACCTGACACACCACCACACAAACACCAAAACATCCATGAAAACACACAAACAAGCTCAACCTAACACACAAACATGCTCACACCCACACAGACATCACCACATCACCACATAGACACACCCACGCCAAACCACCCACACAAACAAGCCCAACCTAACACACCAATACACAAACACGCCCACATAATAAACACTCCCCAAAAAAATCCCTACCTAACACACCAACACGCAAAAACACCACCACACAAACAAGCCCACACCAAAGAACTCACACAAACACACACGCCAAATTTTTCAAGCAAAAGCAAATGCAGATATTTTGTACTGATGTTGAAGTTTCTTTCAAGGAAATGGTGGACATGGGCTTGGATTAAGGCTCACCGAAGCAGTGGCAAAGTGTGGTGCGGTGCGGTGCGGTGCGGTGAGCAATGGCTTATTTAGGTGCTCTGCCGTGCGGTGCGATGTTGTATACAATTTTAGTGTTTCGACGCTGTAAGGTAGTAAAAATAGAAAATGCGATGCTGAAAAATGACCGGCAGTGTGGTGCGGTACAGAGCTGTTTCACGCTCTACTAGTGCGATACGGTGCGGAGCAGGTTCAGGCTCTCATAGTGCGGTGCGGTGCGGTGCGGTACGAGACTGGTTCAAGCTTTCCTAGTGCGGTGTGGTGCTGGTACAGGCTCTCCTAGTGCGGTGCTGTACGGAGTTGGCTCAGGCTCTCCTAGTCCGGTGCGGTGCGGTGCGGTGCGGTACGGAGCTGGTTCAGGCACTCCTAGTGCGGTGCTGTACGGAGCTGGTTCTGGCACTCCTAGTGCGGTGCGGTGCGGTACGGAGATGGTTCAGGCTTTCCTGGCGGTGCGGTTCTAAAAATTATGGTGGTAGGATAACCTAGTTTACATATAGAGCTTTGATTTCCGAATAAGAAAATATTACTGATAGCGGTTCTAATAATACAGGTATCGGTACTCGATATCTTTAATTTTGTTTTACCGGTACACGGTATCGGCAATTTTGTTATTTTGGTACATGATATCGGAAATTTTGTGATATCGGTATACGATAAAGGTAATTTTGTGGTATCGGTACACAGTATCGGAAATTTTGCTGTATCCGTACAATGTATCAGTAATTTTGTTGTATCGAAACATGGTATCGGTGCACGGCATGGAAATTTTGTAGTATCGGTGCACGGTATCTGCAACTTTGTAATATCGGTACTTCGTGTCAGCTTCGCTGAGAGGTTTGATATCTGTATCAGGAAAAATTTAAGTATCCCTCTATCAGTTTTATAATATATTAGGCAGAGACCGAAACCATATATATATATATATATATATATATATATATAAATGTTATATATATATATATTATATATATAATATATATATATATATAATATAACTATTATATATATATATATATATAATATATATATATATAATATATATATAATATGTATATATATATTATATTTAATATATATATATATATTTAATATATATATATCTATATATATATTATATATATATATTTATATATATATATATATATATATACTATATAATATATATATGTATATATATTATACCTATAATATGATATATATTTTTATATATATATATATATATATATATATATTATATATATATATATAGTATATATATATTATACTATATTATATATATATATATATATATATATATATATATATATACTGGTATATAATACAATGCTAAAATTGTTTAAATTAAATAATTAAACCAATTTATCTAAAAAGCTTTTTAAAATATCTTTATAAAATATTAAGAGGAAAAGGCGCGCGGCGCAGTCGCTCATTAACCCAAACATACATACATATATACATATATAATAATATATATTACTAATATATAATTATATATATATAATATATAATATAATATATATAATATATATTATATATATATATATATATATATATATATTGAGTAGTTATATATTTATATAATATATATTATAACCTATATATATATATTATATTATAATATAATAATATATATATTTATATAATATATTAATTATATTTATATATAATAATTATATATATATATATATATATAATTATATATATATATATATATATATAATTATATTATATATATTATTAATATATATATATAATTATATATATATATAATATATATATAATATTATATATATATATATATATATATATATTATATATATATATATATATAATATATATAATAATATATATATATATATATAATATATTATATATATATCTATTTTATATATATTATATATATATATATAATATAATAAAAATATAATATATATACTATATATATATATATAATAGTATATATATATATATATATTATATATATATACGCTTTACGCACCATTTACACATACACAAACTACCCCAAAAAATATGTTGTATTACCCACGAATCAGATACTCTCACACCAAACGCAAGACTATGCTGATACGAACCACGCGCTCCTTATACGCACACACGAAAGAGCACCATATGTGCAAATTATATGTTAAGCCCATGGAATATTATATAATAATTAATAACAAAATATAATAATAATAATATAATAATATAATAATAATATATAGATATAATAAATAATAATACATAATAAATAATAATAATAATAAAAAAGAAACTATCGCAAAGTTTATTAAATATTATTATTATTATTATTATTATTATTATTATTATTATTATTATTATTATTATTATTATTATTATTATTATTATTATTATTATTATTATTATTTATTATTATTATTATTTTCACAAAATATGTTCAAATAGGACGTGAAACAATAAAGCAGTAAAGCAGTAAAGCAGTAGCGCATAGCCATGCAGGAGGGGGCCTAAGAGGCTTGCTTGCTTTAAGGTCAATAAAAAACATATTTTATTAAAAAATTTAAGAACTTTTTAGCAAAAACATAATATGTTTTTCAAAAACATAAAAATGTTTATCAAAAACATATAATGTTTATCAAAAACTTAAAATGTTTTTTCAAAACCAAAATATTTTTAAAAAACAATGAAATTCAAAAATTAAAATGTTTATTGAAAAACTTGAATTTTAAAATGCATTGAAGAGAGAGAGAGACGAGAGAGAGAGCGAAGAGAGAGAGAGAGAGAGAGAGAGAGGAGAGAAGAGCGAGAGAGAGAGAGAGAGAGGAGAGAGAGACGAGAGAGAAGAACATTTTAATGAAACACTGTTTTAATTTGTTAAATTTGTTTTGGTTGTAGAGAAATTTTTCATGCCATATTATATATATAATATATATATATGATATATATATATACTATATATTAATATATATATATATATATATATATATATATATATATATATATATATTATATATTATATATATATATATTATATATTATATATATCTTATTATATTATATATATATATATATATATATATACTATATATATATATATATATATATATATATATATATATTATATATATATATATATATATATATATATATATATATATATATATATATATATATATATATATATATATATATATATATATATATAATTATTATATATATATATAATAATATATCTTATATTTTTTTTTATTAAAAAATATATATATATATTATAATATATATATATATATATATATATTATATTATATCACTATGAATTTTAGCCTATAAAATTGTTTATATTATTGCCTTTGGCATCTCTATTGTTACATTTTTCATTTTGCTACAGGCAAGAAAGCTTACCCTTCCCTTAGTTATGTAAAATTTAATTTACAATTTATATTGTGCTTTGTTATTCTTTGTGAAAATTTATATTGTGGTTCAAAATGAACAACTAAAACGATGACATTATTTTTAATTTAAAACAAAGCCCTTTAGCAGAAGAAATATCGCTGAAAAAAAACAGATTATAAAAAATGGTCGTCCATTACCGATATTAATGTGTAAAGTAGGAAACAGATCATTTTATGACAGATGGTACGAGAAAATTGACTGGCTTTGTGGGAGTATTTGTAATGAAAAACTTTATTGCTGGCCGTGTTTGCTATTCCAGCCAAAGACAAGCCAGTCATGGACTGATACAGGGTACTCGAATTTTAGAAATATATTAAGTGATTCAAAGCATCATGCTAAGTCTCACGGCCATTTGCAAAGCTATAAGTGCCTAAAGTCTTTTGGTGATGTCAATATCGAATGTGCTATCAACAGATCAGTTCAGATAGAGAGAGACAATCATAATAAGCTTGTAAAAGAAAATAGAGATTACCTAGATCGATTAATTACTGCTGTTTTATATCTCTGTAAGCAAGAGTTACCACTAAGGGGTCACGATGAAGGAAGTAATAGTTTAAATAAAGAAAATTATCGGGAACTGTTAAGTTGCTTTGCAAAAATGGAGTGTTTTTGCATCAAGATTATCAGCTAAAGAAAATTCACATCATTTCATAGGAGTCTCTAGTACTATTCAGAATGACATAATATTCGCGGTTGATACTGCTGTTGACTGCATAATTCAAAATGAGATTGAGAATACCCCCTATATATCTGTACAAGAAAATGAAACAACAGACTGTACACACGCAGTTATCTGTACTAAGAAGATATGCTGCACAACATAGACCGTTTTCGTTTTTGTCATTTGTGCTTACCCTCGGTAAGAAATGCTTACACAGTTTTAGCACGAATTTCGTTCAAAAACGACCGCGATTTCTTACGAAGTTATTTTGTTTACAAAATTGGAATCAACTGTTTTGATGGATCCCGTCGATTTGGAATAAACAGAAATAAAAACATAACAAATGGTTTATATTTACAATAACTTGATTCAGCTATGTGAATGGACATTTCAACGATTGAAGAATTAGATTTAAAGCTGATTTTATTGAATGAAACATTCATCAATTAAAACGTGAATACCACGTCGCCATATTGTTTGTTTACATTTTTGCGTAAGCACGTCCTAAATTCAACAAGCACGGGAAATAGCCCTTACAAAATTAAGGAAATTCCTTACGTTTGGTGAGTATTTCTTTCGATTTTGCGCGAAGTTTGGAAGTTTGACAAAAACGAACGCAAACTCGAGCATTACTTACGTTTCGTAAACACAAATACAAAAACGAAAACGGCTTTAATATCGAGAAAAGGTTTATGGTTTTTATGATGTTAGTGAAGATAGAAGTTCTTCAAAATTAGCCGATATTATAGAATGTGTCTTAGAATCATATCCTGATGCCAAAAATAAATTAGTCTGCCAATTATGGCTGGCGAACTGAATGGCGTTCAGGCAAACTGTGATCAAAGGGTTTTAAATATGCCTATTTCATTCACTGCTATGCCCATAAACTAAACTTAGTGTTAAGCAAACTCTCAGAGAAAATAGCAGGGGATAAAATATTTTTCTCTAGTTTGCGTGCCTTTAGTAAATTTACATCAAGTACAAAAAGAAAAGCTATTTTCCGTGAGAATATTACTGTACTCAGTTTATGAGAAACAAGATGGTGTTATAGATCAAAATATTAGTGATTAAAAGACATAGAGATGCTTTGAAAAAAAGCACTACAGAATATTTTAGATAACAGTAATAAATGGGATCAAGATACCTTTTAATTAAGCTGATAATTTACTTACAAAATTATATGATTTGAGTTTCATGTTTTTTGTTAACAGTTTTGACAATATTTTCTCTTATGCAGAAAAATTGTTTGAAATCTTACAATGTAGATAGCTGGATATGTTATTTGCACACCAAAATTATCGGATTTCATCGAATTTATAAGGAACAAACGACTTGATGAAGAGTATGAGCAAAATTTCCAGGAAACACGGACTAACATTGAGGAGGAAACTTTTCA
>JABUQX010082262.1:0-7500 GCA_015478945.1 Trachelipus rathkii | reverse complement strand
TCTGAATTTTAATAAGAAAATAACTTTAAAAATAAAAAATGTTGAAAATAATTTTGTTATTTTCGTACAAAGACCATATTTTTTATATAATGAAGTTATCTTCTCATATATAGAAAATATATTTTTAAATATGATTTAAAGGGAGGGGGATGGGAAAAGTGTTTGCGCCATTGCTTTATTGCCTTTCTGCATTAGGTTCAATACAATAAGAAATTAACAATTAAAATAATAGTAAATAAATAATTTTTTGATAATATAAGTAAAATATTAAATGTTCCTTACTGAAGTCATAGTTAAAAGGAGAGAGAAATAAGGAAGCGGCCGTACAATTAATAAGTTATAGGGGTTAAAATAATATGCTAAGCTATGTTAGGGTTGGCTAAAGATAAGAAAGATAGGTAGAATGACAGAAGCCATATAATTAATAAGCTTTTTATGCTAAGTATCATATATAGTGTTCAATATATGGTTGCTATATTGATTGTCTAAGGAATTAATATCCGAATTCTTCACAAAAATTTTATTTTAAGAGTAAAACAAATTTTGGAATTCAGTCCCCGTCTCGTGTAGGGACCTCACCATTTCTGTCTTCTATGGAACCATCCTTCTTCATCATACTTTCATCATCCTCTGTTATACATGCTATACATTCTGTGCTTTTCTATTTTTTCATCTGGAACCCCCTTCTGGTAATGCTCAGGTTACCATTAGGAAATTGAAACCCCAAATTTCAAGTTCTATAAATCAGACAACACAGTTTAAGATACTTTACTCGAACAATTATATGATTGTAGTCAGATTTCATTTCTGCCTCTGGCTGAGGCCCCGGTGCAGGGCTCCGCAGCATAAGTCATCACAGTCGCCGTCCTCATCTTATTCGTTTTCAGTTCTTTGATCTTTTATCTTCTGTTATGCATTCCATTGTTTCTCTGTCATTTCTTCGATTTTTTATTCAACGTTACCCCCTCAACGGGGGTCCTCAAAACCATTAAAACCATATATTTAAGTTAGAAAAACAGAGGTGAAGATAACTCACCGTTCTATTATGAGGTTCTGCATACAGATTCAGTTTCTGAATCCTGGTTACGCTCCGGCTCCGGTTCCGGTTCCGGCTCCGGCTCCAGCTCCGGTTCCGGCCGCGGCTCCTGCTCCTGCTCCAGCTCCAGCTCCGGCTGCGACTCCAGATGCGGATCCGTGATCCACATCATGAGCCATTTCAGACTACAAACTCTCCCCAGCCTATGAATCCTTCGCTGAAATCTGTCGGCTATTTATTTTCCACCTAGCTGCTGTCATACCCAAGTTTAAGGGCTCAGCTCTCCCTTATGATAGAAGTAGTTGCATAAAACCTCAGCTCCATTACGGTGACACTACTAGCTATATGTGTGTTCCAAATATTATTTATTCGAAAATTATTTCTCCTTCAAGTATGAAGAGGCTAGTATATATATATATATTATATTAGTAATATATATATATAATATATATATATAATATATATATGTATATATATTTATATATATATAATATATATATGTATATAGATATATTATATATATATATATATTATATATATATATATATATATATATATATATATATGCTTATATGTTTATTAACAGCAAAATATCATTTTTTCAATCAGATATCGATATATTGGTGAAGTCTAAAACTACAAATTTGTTTTCTTTCAGTTTTATTGTCAATTGAATATATATCATATATATATAGTATATCATATATATTTATATATATTTATATATATATAATATATATTATATATATATATATATATATATATATAGTAATATATATATATATATTATTATAATAATGGTGATATTTTTTAAACTACAACTATCATGATATACATATTTCAAAAACTAAATAGCTACAGGGAAAGAGGAATACATTGGTTGAATCCTGCAAAATTTTTTCGCGGAAACTGTGAAAAAAATCATATCTCAAAACTACAATAGCTAAGCGAAAGGAATACATTTTTGAATCCCTTGTAAAATTTTAGTTAGGAAATGTAAAAAAATAAATAAAATAAATAAAATAAATACTTGCTATTTTTTTTTTTATTTCGCAGGGAACATAATATATATATATAATATATAATTATATTATATATATATATATATATATATATATCATTATATTATATAGTATATATATATATATATATCATATATATATTATAATATAGTATATATATTATATATATTATATTAATAATATATATATTATTTTGTAAAGATATTACACGGCAAACAATGTAGGGGCTCGAGCCGACGGGGAACACAGGGGGGACGTTTTCCATATCCCGGTAGGGGAGGGGGGAATTTAGCCTACCCGTAATTCCCCGAGCAAGAGACCCGACTCCTATACCCATCGGTGCGGTATACCCTTGGTAATTCTTTAGTAAAAAAAAGCAAAATTTAATAGAAAGTCTATTATTTTAACGAGTAACCAAATAAAAGGTCTCTAATTAGGCTCTCTAATCATATACTATTAATTATTAACAATAATTTTTTTTTATTTTTTATTTTTTTTTTTACATTTCCTAACTAAAATTTCCAGGATTCCAAAAATGTATCCTTTTCGCTGTAGCTATTGGTAGTTTTTGTATATAATATTATATATTATATTTTTTTTTTATTTATTTTTTTTTTTACATTTCCGCACTAAAATTGGAACACTTCCAGCATGTATTTCTTTTCCCTGTAGCTATTGCAGTTTTTGAGATATGAAGTTTTAAACCAAATTTCACCGTTATTTCAAACATATCTATAACATTTTATTTAATTTAAGTCTGTTCATATTTTAAACGTGCGTAGGCTACTGAATACGAAAAATAACATAATTATCAAGTACTATATTCCAAATAGTTACATTTTCTGAGCGTCACCAAAATAAATTATAAAAAGGTCATTAAAATTTAAAAATAAGTATATATCGATATTATATGGAATTGAAAGAAATTTTTGCTGTTAATGAAATACATCTTTCCCTATATATATTATAATATAATTATATATATATATATATATATATATATATATATATATATTATATATAATCATATATATAATATATATATATATATATATATATATTATATATATATATATATATATATATATATATATATATATATATATATATACAAGAAAAAAAAAAAAAAAGATAAAATTATATAAATAAAAAAAAAAAAAAAAAAAAATCCGAGAAAAAGGTCGGGACAATAGAGATAACAAATTTACCGTTAATCGATTATAATGCAGACCTATTAATAGAGAGATAAGGTCTGGCCACCTTAGCTCAGTGGATAGAGTCGTGGGCGATCATATCGATAGGGGTATGGTAGGATAGAATCTTACTTTGGAAAACTTTGTCCAGCATTTTTTAAAAGATACAACCTAAAATAATTAAATAAATAGATAAAAATATTTAGGTAAACTTAGAATAATAAAATAAAATTAAAATTAAAAATTTAAACAAATTAAATATTAAATAAAATTAAATTAAAATAAAAAATGTTATCTTTCCAGGTTTAATGTGCGCGCGACAACGAAACAGAACAAACAACAAGCAAGAAAAACCGAACAACAAAACAAAATAATGATCTCACATAATGATTAATTCTTGGCTTCATTTGCGTCTGTGACATTAGAAATGCGAATCGTGATGGTGCCTCAGCAAGTGACGTCATAACAAAAGATGGCTTGATGGCGTCAAGAGACATACTCATAGCTGATTCGGAAACCTTAGCTCATTTGTGTTTAAACCTCTTAAGGTGACTTAAGATTTATGACAGAATTTGGGTGTTTATACGTCTGCTTGCAATTTCTTCATTAGTATGGTTTATATTTATGGTTACTAATAAATTTTTTTTTCTTCTCTGATAAATGAATCCTACTGATAAATTTCCTGTCGCTGCCTAAAGGTCGTGTGAAATTAAGAAATGTAAATTTACCTCTATATCTCATACTACCAAGGGCTCTTTTTTTTGGACGAGATGAGAAGGAATGATGAAAGGGTCATTTGCTGAATCGTCCAATGGTAATTTTGAACAACAATTAAAATGAAAACAAAAATCATATGAATAACTTTTTCTTTATTCAATATTGCCAATAACGCTCTAATAAATATATATAATTATATATATAGTATATATTATATATATATATTATATAATATATATATATATATATAATCTATATATAATATATATATATATATATATATATATATAATCAAAAGTTCTGCAGAGTATCAGAACACTCATATAACTTAACACTCAAATTCTATTTATAAAAATTACTAGACTTTTAAAACCATTTAAAATAATATTTGAAAAAGGGAACAATAAATATTATTTTATGGGAACTAGTTTACTTTTCGAACCTATTCTCTCGGGTTTCCTCAGTTTCGAAGAGGAACCGAGAGAATAGGTTCGAAAAACGTAAACTAGTTCCCATTAATAATAATATTCTTTTGTTCCTTTTCAATATTACTTTAATGGTTTTGAAAGTCTTAGTAATATATATATATATATATATATATATATATATATATATATATATATAATATATATATATATATATTATATATATATATATATATATTATATATATATATATATATAATATATATATATATAATATATATCATAGGTCCTTGAGTATTTGATCCCCTCTTTTATTTAATTCTGCCAAATGAATCGATTCGAACGAAGTATATTTGGAGGAGCTCGAAAATTGTACAATAGTGTTTTTTTCTATTATATATATTATTTTGCGATTTTATTTGAAATAAAAAAATGTTAATGTTTAATTTCAACAGTTTTAGTTATTTTTTTAAGTTGGAAATGTCTTTTTTAACATTTCATCATTTAGGGCCGCTTTCCCCATCTACGTTTAAACCAGATTTGAGGTTAAACCTAGATTAATTTTGCTTTAAACCAGAAATGGCTTTCCCCAACATGGTTTAAGAGTTATTCTAAGTTTAAAGTTAAACTATCACTGTACATGGTTTAAACTTCGTTTTAGCTTGACTTTCTGTTAAAGTTATTTTCTTATATAGCTATCTTGCTTTATTTTCGTATTTCGTTATGATAAACAAGATAAAAATTACAAAAGTAAAATAAACATTTAGAACATGGAATAATAAAATTAAATAATTTATAGAATCATTTACTACAGATAAAATTGTGGGTGGGAATTTCGCTGTAAAAATTAGGCCCAGAATACCAGAGATTGATCATTTTGCAAAATATTATCAGCTCACAATATCTAAAAATTCGGGATGTAGAAATTAAATTAAAATTATGTTCCCTGTTATTAGGGCGACTATGCAACTGTTTATCCCGCCACATATCAAGATGCCCTCAAAAACAGAAAAATACAAGTTGAACAAGTTTTATGAGAAGAGACATTACCCAATTGTATAGATCTTCTTTATTGTACTATTTTAAAATATCCAAATGAAAATGCTGAAATTTACAGAAGTGGGAAAGTTCTTTTTTTCTATCCATGTTCAAATTATGTGTGTGATACATCCTTACTGATTAGAATAGAAGCCCTGAGCCATGTGGCCAAGCTCTGCATAAGATCAACACAGGATAAATAATTGGGAAAAAAGTTTGATACAGTTGGCTTTATGAAAGATATGGGATATACAGTAAAAAATTGCTAAATTATTAAATCTTCAGACTAGAAGAATTCTTTCAAGAGGACATCACTAGGAAAAAGAATCAAGTAGGGAGATGCTATGGATATAAACTAGATACCCAAAAGTATAATTATCTCAGAAGGGGAGTAAGAGTCCAGTTTTTGTTTTTTAAAACAATATGATTAATAGTCTCACAAATTCCATATTTTCTAACATTAATCTATTGGAAGGGGAATTAAAAAATAAGACTGCACTGATTTTATGTGCTTTATATGAAGTTTTCAAATATTTAAGGGTAATTGTTTGTAGAAGAACCCAGTATAATTTTCAGATTTGTTTTGAGAATTCTGGAATGTACAAATGACTAATCAAGTGAATGGAAGTGTTGGAGATGCATATAATATTATTTTATTGAATGTTGCATATATCTAAGAGTAATTGTTACAATTAGGTTCGTCACGCTGAGCATTTATTTAAAAGTACAGCATAGAATCTAAAATATATAATGAAGCATGCATAAAAAAAAAAAATTTTCACATGATTGTATTTTTTTCGAAGTAATCTCTAGATTAGGTTTTATTTCTACGCATCGGATGATTCCATATATGTTATCTCTCGCTTTAGCTTCGTCCTAGTCATATTATTTTCGGTTTGTAAGTTGATAAAAATTTTCACATGTTTGCTTATACAAAAACGTATCATTACTGAATAGGAGGTCTAACCAATATTAACCATATGGTTGGCGATGCTGTTGGCCTAAATCGTACCTAGATGGATCTTGTTGATGTAAACGTAGCTAACTAGACGCTGATGCCTCGGATTGAGATCCATTTTGCATTCGTTTATAAATATATATATATATATATATATATATATATATATATTATATATATAATATATATATATATTATTATATATATATATATATATTAATATATATATATATATATAATATATATATATTTATATATATATATTATATATATATTATAATATATATGAAGTATGAAGTAAAATGAAAAAAAATGATTGCTACGAACTTTTATTTTCCTTTCCATTAAAAAATATGAATAATAAATATATATATATTATATTATGGTAGCAGCAACTTTTTTATTTTTTGGTGCTCCATAACTTTGTTAATAGATAACCAGGGAAAAGGAATACATGTGTTTGATCTGGTAGCATTCTTCGTGCGGAAAATGTAAAAAAAAATAAATAATAAAAAAAAAAAAAAATTATATATTCAAAAACTACAATAGCTAAGCAAAAAAGAATACATTTTTTGGAATCCTGAAAATTTTACATAGGGAAATGTAAAAAAAAAAAAATTTATTGTTAATATTATATATAATTAGAAGGCTTATTTAAAGCCCCAAAGTTGGTTATCACCACTGGTAAGCGCTTGATCAATTTTGCTTTTTTTACACGTTTTTAAGGGTATACCGCACGATGGCAGGAGTCGGGGTTCTCTCGCTTCCGGGGAATACGGGGTAGGATAATTCCCTCTCTGGGAGTCTTCGGAACCTCACCTCTTTGGTATTTGGGGTGTCGCGGGGGTTTCCGCCCTTCCTACGGGTATGGAAACGTCCCCTTGATGTTCGTCGGTCGAAGCCCTACATTGCAGTGTAATACTTTACAAATAATATTATATAATATACTGGTCACTGCTCTAAAAAAAAAAATGCCTTTTAATTTTATTTATTTATTTTTATTTTTTTTTTTCCATTTTTCTATAAATTTTACCTTAGTTCAAAATTATTTTTTTCGTGTCTATTGTAGTTTTGAATATGATTTTTTTTGTTTTTGTTTTTTTTTTTTACC
>JABUQX010082261.1:0-40000 GCA_015478945.1 Trachelipus rathkii | reverse complement strand
ATAATATGTATAATAACTCTATATATATATAATATATAATATATCTATAACCAATGTATATATATATATATATATATATATATATATATATATATATATATATATATTGAAATTATATATATATAAAATATCTATACTGCTGCTATATATATAGCAACTGCTCTTTCTATGCTGCTCTTTCTATAACCCAACCTTATATATATATATATATATATATATATGCTGTGAGGGATAATAGGAGGGCATAGACGCCGTCCCTAGGAATGAAATTATTAGAGGTGGACCGGTTAACCACATTCGCAATCACTGATGCTCATTTTATGAATATAGCGATATCATGACCTATTAAGGAAAGATAGTTAAAAATTGAAATATTCAACTTGTTAGCTATTAAGTTTAAATATTAAAGAAAGCAAAAAGTAAAAAGAGAAATATTAAAATAGCCCAAATAAAATAATAAAAAAAAACATTAAGTAAAATAAAATTAGAGAAGCTGTCTATATAAAATAAAAAAAATGTAGATAAATAATAATAAAAATAACATTTTAAAAAAAATAAACTATAAAATAAAAAAAATATAAATAAAATATAAAATAAAACTATAAAATTTATTGAATTAGAGAAATATGAATTTACATTTTCCATTTTGATGGAGATTGGAGGAAGAGGTTGGTGAAATATATGAAAGTTGGGTCCACTCCCTTCCTGGGTACAACAGATACTGTAATATAAAGGTTAATTTATTTCATATATTTTGGATTCTATTTCTTACAGAAATTTACAATAAATCACCACCGTTCACGGACATAGCTCTAATTGAAAAAAGGGTGCAAAATAATAATAAAAGTGGCTAAAATAAAAGATAAAGAACACAAACTTCGCTGGTAACCACAGACAAAAGATTTAAAGACTCTCTAAATAATAATCATTGCGCAAAACAAACGGATTAGTCTCATTTTATTGAGTCTTCATTTTTTTTAACCATTGATTAACTAATTCCACCATACCTTTAAATTACTAAGGAAATTTGTTTATTTAAGATATAAGAAACTATGAAAAAGAGAATTGATGATAAACTGGATTTTACTTCTGAAAATTAAGCATCTGAGTCTGAAAATAGTAGTAATGAACCAGAAGGGTAGACGTATTGCATTCTTTACGAGAATGTTCAACTAGTATGAAAGATATCATTGTTCAGTGGAGAAATAAGCTTACACCATAGTTGAGGCAAAAAGAACGATAGGATTATTTTCTACTTGTATGACACTTTATTTTAGTAATTGATCCAAAAATTCCTCTCTTATGTTTAACACAAAGACACAATTAAAATCTTATTTATTTAATGTTAAACATATGCTTGGAAAAAGAACGCTGCTGCTGATGCCCTTATCTAATATTATATGTACTTGCTCAACGTCAGCTGATCTTGTGAAGTGACATGCTGCTTTTTTATCTGGGAGTTACACGTTTTTGCCACTTTATCCGTTCTAGAAATCATTATTCTTTGAAGGATGTAATGAAAGTTATTGCATGATTTGGGGTAAAGCTAGGCTTAGATTTTTATTCCTAGAAAAGATAAGTTTAATCCAAGCTATGAAACCTTTTGATAGATATTAAAGGCCCTTTATCTTCTACGGCAGATAAATTATTACTGATTATTGTCTACGTATTCTTCAGATATCTTTTTGCTTTTCCTTTCACAGAATTATCGGCGAATACAGTCTGGATAACTTATTGTCGATATTTGAAAAACATTCAAATGCTCATTCGGACAGTGAAACTGCCCTTATGTCTCCCTCTGTTAAAGTTTCTTCTCTAACATTATCTTTTAGTCGATCCAATTTTTACCATTCTATTGACATTCTCAATGCGAAATATATGTGGGAATTGTTTAAAAATCAGTAACACAATTACTTGAACCTCAAAGCTTACAAAACAAATTATGGAACTGGGAAGCCAGATTTGTACTTTATTAATCTTCGCTATACACTTAACTAATGTATGAACGTTTATCTAACCCTCATCGTACTTCCTGGTGTTTGAGCATGTTCAGTTAGCTTAAGACTCCGGTTTGAGTCTTTGTGCATAACCATATAAGGAAAATAGGAGTATCTGTGGGTGGAGGAAGTTCAATCTTGAATGTAAACCTTCATTACGCAAGTGCCAGTTTAAGAATTCTACTGAGGAAATACTTCAAACTCTTGACAATATCAACCTAGGATTCAAAATAATGCAATTAAATTGGTATAAAATGAAAGTTAATTTTAAAATACATGATTCTTAGATGTAACCGATATCACGATGTAACAAGGGAAGTCTAAGGTTTATCATTATGTTTGAATGTAAAAAAAATTAAAATGTCAACATAGGAGATACCTCAAAAACTTGCCTAGATTGACCTACGAGTCGTAATAATAAAATAAGTGAGAACAAAATTAAAGTTGCTTTATAAAAATACGTTTTTTATGTAAAGCTTTAATATATATATAATGTTTTTAGAATTATACTGAGGAGATACAGTACCTTAAACACTTGACAAAATTAACCTAGGATTCTAATAATGAAATAAAAGGGGTTTTAAATGAAAGTTAATCTTAAAATATGTTTCTCAGTTGTGACTGATACCATGTAACAACGGAAATCTAAGGTTTAATATTATGCTTGACGGTAAAAACTTTTGAAATTCAACTGGAGATACCTCTAAAAATTGCTTAATTTCACTTACGAGATGAAATAGTGTAGTAAGTTGGAACAAAATGAAAGTTACTTTTTAAAAATGTTTCTTTGTTGCAGCTAACATCACGATGTAAATACAATATCTACGTCTTACTTAAGCCTGAATATAAAAATTATAGAATTCTACTGAGAAAATACCTAAATAATTTGTGAAAAATTTGTTTGAAGTGGACATTATTACATTAATGAGGTAAAAAAAAGCTTAATCTTTAATAATACACGTTTCTTAGTGTTAGTAGTTGATATTCTGTTGTATCTTTGGATGTGTATCCTTACATTAAGCTTGAATCCAAAATTTTTAGAATTCTACTTATGAAATACCTCAAAAACTTTCAAAAATTCAACTGGAATGCGAAAGAATGAAATAAAAGTTAAACAAAATGGTTAATTTTTAGAATGTTTCTTAGTTGTAACTGATATCCCGATGTAAATAGGAAAGTCTAATGTAAAAAAAAATTAAATTCTATTGAGGGGATACTTCAAAGATTTGCCTAAGTTAATTTAGGAGTGGAAATAATTAAATAAATCTAAAAAAGAATAGAAGTTAACTTTTAAATATATTGTTGTTTTTTTTATTGTAATTGATATCTCAATATACCACGGAAGGAAACTCTTTAATGTTAGGCTTGAATGTAAAAAAAAATTAAATTCTATTGAGGAGATAATTTAAGCATTTGCCTAGATTACCGTAAGATTCGAAAGAATGGAATACGAGAACAAACTGAAAGTTAGTTTTTCAAAAGTATATTTCTTTATTGTGACTGGCGCCGTACCTAAGAAATTCTACTCTTTAATATTAAGCCTGGATGTAAAATTTTTAAGATTCGTTTGAAAAGGTACATAAAAGTGGTAAATATGAGAGTTAATTTTTAAAAACATGTTTCTTTGTTTTTAATATTCCATTTTCCTTTGGACCTTACGTTATTTTTATGTTAAAATTTTTTTTTAGTAAGTGATATTTCGATGTACCCACATAAGTGTACGCAAAAAATTTTAAATTCTTCTGAAAAGGTGCATCAAGCCATGAGAAAGAGTTTAAATGAACATTAAGATATAAAAATAGAAAAAGGAAGGTTCTTTTTTAAAAAAAAATTTCCTTAGTGTTAGTTGATATTCCGATATGCCTTGGGATGTCTATTTTTAAATTGAGCCATAAAGTAAATTTTTTTGAAATTCTACTGAGGAGATACTTCAAATACTTGAAGATATTAACCTAGGATTCTAAATAATGAAATAAACTGATTTAAACTGAAAGCTAATTTTAATTAAAATATATTTTTAGTTGTAACTGATATCACGATTTAACGACGGAAATTTACGGTTTAAATTATGCTTGAATGAAAAAATTTTGAAGCTCAACTGAGAAGGTACCTCATAAATTTTCATAAATTAACCTACAGGTCAAAATAATTAAAAGAGTTGGAACAAAATTAAAGTTGTTTTTTAAAAATATACTTCTTTACTGTAAAGCTTTAATGCAAAATTTTTGAATTAAACTGATGAGATACCTTAAATACTTGACAATATTAAAATTCATTTTGAAATAATGAAGTAAAAGTGGTATAAAATGAAAGTTAATTTTAAAATATATGCTTCCAAGTTGTAACTGGTATCATGATGTAAAAACAGAAATATACGGTTTAATATTATGTTGGAATTTAAACTTTTTAGAAACTCAACTGAGGAGATGCCTCAAAAATTTAATTTAATCTATATGACGAAATTATGAAATAAGTGTAAACAAAATTAAAGTTCCTTTCTAAAAATATTTCTGGAATTCTACTGAGAAGATACCTCAAGCACTTGGCAAAAATATGTTTGAAGTGGACATAAGATATTAAATTGGTAAAAAGGAAACTTAATTTTAAGAAATGTTTCTTCCATTTAGCTCATATCCTGATGCACCTTCGGACGTCTATGCTTAAATTTAACTTTAATGCAAAATTTTTACCATTAAAAAATACCTCATATAAAAGCCAAAATTAAACTAGAGTAAGAAAAAAAATTAAATAAAAGTGCCACAAAATGAAAGTTATTTTTAAAAAAAAATAAAATGTTAATTTCTTAGTTGCAACAGATATCACATTGTGAACACGGAAGTCTACGCTCTGGTTTTAAGCTTGAATATAAACATTTTTAAAATTCTACTGAAGGGGATACCTCAAACATTTCCCTAAATTAACCTAGGAGTTGCAATTATGAAATACATTTGAAAATGAAAGTTAATTTATTTTTATTTTTGCATAACTGATATCCCGATGGGCACAGGGAAGGAAAACGATAATCCTAAGCTCGACTACTTTTTATTGCTACACCAGAATGAAGTATTTTAGAGTCTGTCAAAGTGAGATACTCATATTACCTGCCTAAATTACGTAGGAGTCCATATTACATGAAAGTGAATATTTTAGTATGAATTGCTAATTTTTTCAATTTTAGATTTCTTTGTTTATAAACACTTTAAAACGATTAACCTAAGTCGACTGCGCTTTAATGTACACCAGAACTGTAGTATTTTAGGAATTTCTCAAAAAACGATACCTCAAAACCTGCGGCAGAACTCAATTTCTGGAGTCAAATCTTGCCCGGAATTGGAATTCTGGTGAATGCTAACTCTTTCAACCTTAATATTTAGTG
Source organism: Trachelipus rathkii (assembly GCA_015478945.1). Lineage (NCBI taxonomy): Eukaryota > Metazoa > Arthropoda > Malacostraca > Isopoda > Trachelipodidae > Trachelipus > Trachelipus rathkii. The sequence goes on along the minus strand of JABUQX010082261.1, from coordinate 34,627 downwards.
GTTATAACACTTAAAACGACGTATACCTAAGCTCGGACTCGTTTATTGTGACATACCCCAGGATAATTGTTAAGTATATGATATATTTAGAATTATCTTTTTAAAAGAAGATATTTTAAAGTACTAATACTATACTGCCTATAATAATATATATATATTACCTTAGGAGTCCATAATTATATTACTAATGAAAGTGATTTTAGTCTAATTATGTATAAATGTAATTTATTTTCCACTTTAAGATTTCTTTGTTATATTAAAACAACTATACGATATATATATAGTATTATATATATATATATATATATATATGATACATTATATATATACACTCTATAAAGTCTACCATACGATTATAACGTCTATTTATAATTGTATCCCCTAGATATGTAAAGTATTTTAGGTCCTTCAAAGTAAAGATAACTCAATACACTCATGCTATATAATTATAATTACCTAGGAGTTACAATATATGTATTAATTTACTAATTAGAAAATGATATTTAGTAATTTATGCTATAATTTTCACTTGATTTCTTTGTTATATATATATACACTTATATTAAATACAATAATATAATATATTATATATGTGATACACTGATAAGCTTTTGGACTTACGCTTATTATTGCTACAACCAGAATATGTAAATATTTTAGTAAGTTCTTCAAAGAAGCATTACCTCAATAAACACCTATGCTATATAAGAAATATCTATATATATATATAAATATTATATATATATTATATATATATATAGAATATATATATAATTATATACTAAATTACTACTAGGAGTCTACAATATTATATTACATGTGAATAAGTGATATATATTTTAGTATGATAATGCTATAATTATATATTTATTATTACCACTTAGCCTCTTTTGTGATTTATATTTAAATCAACTTATATAATAACTGAATATATATACCCTATATATATATATATAATATATATTACCCGCAAAATTAATTACCTTTATATATATTGTACATTATTATATAATATATATATATATATTATTATATATATCTATATACACTACAGATAATATGTAATATATTTAGATAGTATATAAATAGATAAATAGTAATATATTTACTCTTTTAAAATAACTATATAGCTATACATAATTTTTTTTTTTTATAGGGTCCAAATTAATTATCAATGAAGTGATTTTATATATGTAAATGCTGAATATTCTCACCAGTTGAACCGTCCTCGTTTATTACTATATATATAATATATATATATATATATATATGTTAATAATACAACAAACAGATATGCACTTTGTATATACTTAAGTCATTAAGACTACGTACTTTATTGCTACACCAGAATGTAGTATTTAGAGTTCTTCAAAGAAGTACCTCCAACATACATACTGCTATTATATAATAATTACCTAGATTAAGTCATACTAGATAAAATTATTCTCCATTTTAAAATTTCCAAATCTGCATAGCATTGGCAGATAGGATCATAAAGCGTTTTTATTTTATAATTTATATATGCTAATAGAGTGTCGACATGGGAATATATTATTAACCGTGTGGTCTTGCATCATTGCCGCTAGGGTCTTTCTATTCTAAACCTATTAATAGTTAGGTTATACCTAATGCAGTTCATCTAATTAATTTATCCGATTAAGATATAATCTCCACTTTAAAAAAAAATCCGTATAACAAGGTTAATAATATATTAGTCTATGCAATTTCTCCCATTAAGATTAAGACTTAATATGGCCAGATAGACTTGGACCTAGAATAATTATATCGTGGTGGTCATTTTATTGTACGACGACCAGGTCTCTCTGAGGAAGTGCATAACGAGTCTCATGTGCAGGCAATAACTTTTGTCCCGTTATTTGAGTTTAGGTGGTTAAAGATCGCTTTTTTAATATGGAGAGTGAGCATATCTTTAGATACCTTCCTTCAAGAAAAAGCTGTTCTGGATATTATGACTCAAAAAGGAAGCATCTTAAGTTTACCTTCTAAAATCGAAGTACATGGCAGTGCCGCATTATGCAATAATACTTTCTTAATCTGATAAGTGAAATGTATGAAAATGTGCTGAAACTCTCTCTCCTCGCAACTTGCTGGGCCTCTATAGTATATACATGTTGTCAGTCTCTATCTCTCTGACTTGTCCTTTAGTTTTTTTAACTATTCTGTAAATAGTAGATTGTTTTAGTTTTTTTTTTTTTTTTTTGCGAAGCATACTTAAAAATTTAACATTTCTCAATAAATATTCCGAGTTTGGAGTTCAAATTCCAATTTTCACAATCTTATTCAACCTGCTTCGAGAAACAAATATAAAATATTTGAAAATATAAATTAAAAGGCCTTTAAGTTTCATAATTGTCGTACTACCTCGTAATATATTTATTTATATTTGTACTTTATAATACATATGGACACTTTAAATGATAAATTCTGAATAATAAGGATATATAGGCATTTGAAATAGTTTTCCTTGGCTTCTAAAGAAAAAAGAACTATGGCAGGAATTTCTACTCCTGGAAAAGCCTTAATCTCCTCTCTCCTCGTCCCTATCCTTTCAGAAATATCTTGGGCAGTTCTGTCACCCTCACTATCCGGCAAATGATAAGTGCAAGTTTATTTACCCTAGTTGATGAGCTACGTTTCAAATGGACAATTGCTAGTGCGTTGTTCCACGATTGGAACGGTGTGGATAGACAATTAAAGCGGCTTTAAGTGCGCATTTGCGAAGATTCAATTATGAATTAATTCTCGTGTTACATTTTTTGTTAAAACATTAATAGATTCACCCCGTATGACCTGACCTTTCGTTGCGATTTTACTTTCGGGAAGCCCAAAAAGATGTAGATAATTTTCAAAATAATATGAAATAGTATATTACGCTATTTATGTACATAATTAATGCGTGTATATGAACGCTAGAGTATTCGGAATAAACTACGACTTAATTATGAATATAACAAGTATTACGTATAATTATATACAATAAACCTGTGATACACATACTGAACTACACTACTAGCGTACTACGTGACAATACTACTACTACTACGTAGTGGTTAGAACTGATATTACCTTTACATAGACATGACATCTCTAACCTACTACTACTCTCTATCCTTACTCCTAACACATAACCTACTGTAGACATACATACTACTACTACTAACTACTAGCTACTACTACTCAATAATTCGTGCAATGCCATAATAAAAAATAATTTAAAGATAAATCAAATTTTAGCATATAACCCTTAAAAATTAATAATACACATAATATATAACATAAAATAGAAATAACTAAAATATCTAAATCATAAATAACAATAAAAATACACAATTAAGAATGAATAATATGTATCGCAATAAATTCAACACAATGTAATATAAATAACATAATATAAGTAGATAAACAAAAAATAGAAGTCCATTAATAAAATAAATAAATTTACTATATATTCATATTAACTTCTATAAGAATCTCTATCTTATAGTGATAAAAGGGGTAAGTTTGGATCTAAAGTTAAACCCTTTCCCATTATAATTTATACTTAATTTACTTACATGATATATACAGTGTATTTTTATTATTATATAAATTATTATTTTTATTATATTATTATTATTAATATTATTATATATTATTATTATTATTATCAATATCATTATTGTTATTATTATATTACTTATAAATATAAACTTTTATTATTACCTTTATAGTATTAGTATTATACTTATTATTGTTATATGATTATTATTTATTATTATATTTATTGTAAAATTATTATTATTATTTAATGTATAATTTTGATGCTTTTTTCAAAGCCTCTGAAATTTTTCATATCCTATGATTAGAAACCTTTTCTTTTAAAATCTATTCCTTAGAGAAATACAAATTAGTAAACAATTGATTTTGAGTATAGTACCGCATAGTGTTCTTTGTGCGTCCGTACACTCGGTATACCTATCTATTAATCAGAGAAGAAATAAATTTAATATAAATATAAAGACTAACATCATTTTTATAAAAATAAAAACAAATTTCTTGAGTAACTAATACAAAAAGAATAAGATAAAGAATTATTAAATTTAATAAGTTAGATTTATTAAAAATTAAACAGATAATTTACAGATAATATGATATTTTATTTCATATTATAAGAATATTGTAAAATAGACTATGAATCCTGTTCAAATATTGGACATTTCGTATTAGATATTTTATGTTTATCCATTTGAGTTTGTATAATATATGTTTCCCTTAAGAGCTAACTCGAATTACTTCTCACCATAGTCTACATACCATTCTAGTAAAAATTATTCAACCTCATTTATTATCTACGATGTATTATCACTTAAGCATGGTACGGAAAGCCCTCACGCTTCCTTTTAATTTGTGCTGTTATCGGTACAACTTGTTGTCGACGTAGATTTCTTCTTATAGTAATTTATAGACTGTTGAAAGTTCTATTATAATAATTTGGCTCAATAGCCCCTGCCGTAAAAACCTGCCTATAACTTATGTTCTGACAGAATCTAATATCCTTAATGCGATATGGTTGAGGTACTGTCTCCGCGAATTGTGTATAACGATTTATAAGAGGGCGTTACATCCACTTTACGTAAATTGAATCGGATATACAAAAACAATTGACGAATTAACTTTTAAGCTTGCTCGCCATCACTGGACAAGCCTGGCTTCACAAAGCATTTTTAGTAGTAAGTCAACACCCGTAGTCTCAGCAAATTTTGAATTAGGCTCTTATATGTTTGTTTACGGATCTTAATATATTATGCTATACACCTTTTCCCGTCTTTTCGCTTTTTTAATTGATTGCTTACATTCGTTATAAAATTAATTTAATTTGTTCTCTTCATCTTTCGTACTATAAGCCTTTGAAATTTAAATATCTTGTTTGTAGCTTACGTTTTATCTTATTTTCTCAATCTATGATTTATTTGATAGGATACTAGTTCCCGACTTTTATATAAGTGTTCTTATATTTGCCTGCCCTTTCGTCACTATATATCCTGGCAGGGGAAGTTAATGTTTAAGGTTATTATATTATTTACGTGTGTTAATTCAGTTTTTTTCCCAATATCGTTATATCAGAAAAGGATATCCATACTTCAAGACATAATCTATACACTGATGCTCATGAATCTAAAGCTATATTATTATGGTATACAGAGTTTGTAAATGTTAGTGACCGAGAGTGAAAGAAAGCGAAATAACTTACAAAAGTATTGTATACATGCAATGTTGTATCATGTAATTTATATATCAGTATGGTAAGTAGGTAACTCTTTTATCTAACTCTAATATACTTTCCAATTCAGTTTTATTTTGATATTTTCCTTTCTGGGATGGATTTGGTATGTTTCATAAAATCATGAGAGTAAACTAATCTTCAAAGTAAAATTTTTTAAACCACTAGTAGAAACTTCTACATTTTGGATGCTGTTTGCAGATTACTTGATATTGTCTGGATACGTCTATATTTAATTTTACAAACCGGTGTCGTAAATCTACGTATTACCCGAATGTAAGAAAGATAGAAGGGAATTTGAAATGAGAGTGTTTAGAAGTTTTTCCTCCAATATTTTCAGATTAATAAAGAATTAACTCTCCGATTGTTTTTCTACCTAACATGTAGAAACAGCTGCTAGGAATCAAAAAGATTTCGGTGATTCTTTACAAAAAATCGGATATTCACATTATTTTTCTAGAGATTAACATGCACTTATTCTTTTTTTCAAATGATTTAGTGTATCGATTCAAAGATAAATCTAAGGAAAGAAGTGACCTACCCAATACACAATTGAAATTTGAAATGTGATCAGTATTTCGGAAACTTTTCCACCTATCCACCGCCCAGTACAGTTTGTTTTAGCTTACAGTTAGAAAACAAAATCTCAATTTTAAAGCATTTTTTTAAACAAATAGGTCTAATTAAATTCTTCTACAGCTGAAAAGTTTTCAATGCATATATACTATAAATGATATTTGTTTAATGGATGAATTATAGTACGTTTTAACGTATTATATCGTATATAACAATATAGATAGTCATTTGATCAGACTCTCATCTTTACTGCATGCATGTTAACATTAATCACAAAGTACCTCTTGTGATGGACATTTATGGAACATTACTCACATCATCTACCAAGTGATCAAGATTAAAAGAATTATTTGTTTATAATTATATTTTATTTCCAATGAAAGTATTACCTTTTAAAGTGAAGGGTAAAATAAATACGTTTACCACCCACAAACCAGAATAATAAAAACTCATTCTTTATACTCATATATATGATATATCGTTAAATGATAGCTATCACTAGTTTTGAATATATCATGTGATATAATATTGGATATTTTGAGAGGTATAGATGGCATCCTGTCAGTGCAATTTTCGGAATTCCGTAGTCACTGGTGATAAGAATGGCATTAAGTACGACCCCTTTAATTTTGACATATAGGGCCTTTTTTTAATGGGTATGCCACCAGTACTCGTGCAAATATAAGGTTATAGAGAGTTTCATTTCATTTGAAGTGAGAGCTCGCATTTGAGATAAAGGACCATAGTAGAAATGTCCATATGTTTGTGCTATGATCATGATCTTCCTTTAGGTCCTTTATTTTCCATACGTGTAAGTAAATAATGTATTTATCCACATAGCTCTTAAATTCTGAAGTCAATTCTAGTTGATACGTGTAACTGACTACCAGGCCGACGAGGCGTTAATTATATAGTCTCGAGATCATTAATTTGCCTATATTAAGTTAAGGAAGGTCTATATTTTGTCCTCTCGTTTGAGCTATATCTGTATATAAGAGAAACAACGCTATCGCAAAGTGTTAGCGTGAATACCATATAATTTATTGATTTCTAATGTTGGCGGTATTAATTCACTAATACGATGGTGCACAAAGTTTATTTTAATTCTTTTTGAATGATTTTGCTTTCTTTGTACTGAAATTGTACACATTTAAAAGTTAAATCTGGGTCACTGTGTTAATAGATTTTCTATTTTGACAAAAGAAATTTATATTATTTATTGTGGTGTAATAAAATTGGTTGACAAAGCAAATGATGAAATATAATTTATTTAATATGTGTAATTGAATCTAATTTTATTTATATTTTACTTCATCAAATTATATATATATGTGTCAATAGACCATTGTGTCTATATAATGATATAAAATATAATTTACATAGTATAGATTTTAAATTCAACTTATATCACTAAATATAAGTAAAATCTAATATAATTAATAATTACATATTATTATATTAATTCATCTTTTTCTCTTTATTTTTCAATTAATATTGTTACGCAACATCTCAAGCTAATTAGACAATTAACATTCAATACTCAATTGCAAAAGAAATGCAGTTGACTGTAGCGCCATCTGTCACATCATTGGTAAGTATTATTATAGTTGCTATTACTGTTGTTATTCTTGTCAGTCTATTTATTGTGTGACCCTTATAATTCTTATTATTATTCCTATGTGGTTATTATTATTTTCATTAGATAAATTTCTAAAATCAATTACTTATAATAAATAATTTATAATTAATTATTATATAAATATAATCTAACTTAATAAATATTTGAATTATAATAAAAAAATATTATCTTAAAATGTTTTTATCTTACATTATGAATTAAAAGTAGTAAAATATAATCAATACATTTATTGCCTTTGTAAAATCAATTTTTTATATATCTTATATATTCTTATTTTATTTATATTATTATTTTATCTGGACATACTATTGTTATAATAAAGCAATTGAAATTTACTCAGACACTTATTTGCTTTGCATTTTTTTATATTTTAGTTAATTTATATTAATATATTATTATTATAACATATATTCTCTTATCTCTTTAATTTCATTATTATTAACAATTACTATATTATCATTATATTAATTTTCCAAGAATACTTTTTTCCATTATTTAATGATTAATAATTAAATATATTTTATAATATTAATTGGCAATAATTACACAGGATTATTATCATTATTTTCTCCTGACTTATTATTAAAAATATTCTTATTTTTTATTTTATTCATATAATTAGTAATAACTTAGTATTAAATGGAATTTTATTATTTTATTTATTAATTATATTATTATTTTGTATTATTTTTATCTTGAATTCACAAAATATGAAGAGTTATATCATTATATTCACTCAATCTATATACTTTCCAAACTCACACTTATCAAATAACCGACTCATTTAGTCTAAATTTCCATGCTACCTGGAATTGAATTTCGGCGCAGATTTTTGCTGTCGTCTCGTATCTCTAAATATAAGAACCATCGTGCTTTCGTCTTTCTCTTAAATATCAATTATCAAGATAGAAATTTAAACAAAAAGAAGTTTGATTTGCATTATATTTTAGTCTCTCTCTCGCCGTAGAGATCTCTCCATTCATATAGGAAGATCCTGGCATCGATCTGCTAACTGTGTTGTCTTACTACTCAACTGTTGTCACACTAATATGTGGGGATGATTAAAACTTAGATAAGCCATCAAATCTCTCATACCTCATATATCCACCTCAATTATTCTCAGAAATGTTTACTACACTTATAAACATAGTATTATAGTGCCCTCAACACTCATGAGAGTGTCATAGAAGTAGACTAAACTGAGAATTTATTTATATTAACAAAATTGCGGTTGAACAATTTAATAATAAAAGTCGTTATTATATGCATGCTATATGGTCCTATAAATCCTCTATAGTTAAATTCGTGACATTTTAGGAAATGATTTCTTTATTCATAATTACACTATAATCGAGTGAAGGTAAGTACACGGGATTACAACACTCACATTAGATATAGCTAATAATGTTTGCCAATACACATTCGTCATAGTTGGGGACAACTGTGATTTCCATGTGCATCATTGTTGATAGCTATCATGAACTAAAACTCTATATTAATTTATGATGACATTTTGTTATATAGACATATATAGAATGAATGATCCAGAATGGCAGGCTTGCATATTAATAGTGTGGTGCGAATAACCACTTACAAAAGTTTTTTGATACCAAATGAATGACTTGCTATACCGTGGGTTTATTTGAGTGGTCTAATAAGCCTGAAATGTCAAAATGATGGAAGTATAAAAGAGTAGGGCGAAAAATTGGATTTAAATATAGCTAAACCTACGGCGACAAAACAACTACTATTACTCTTGTAGGATATTTGGTAGGTGTATACAATAATTTTGGTGAAGGCATTAGCTCTCAAGTAGTTGCAGATATCTCAGAATTAGATGATGAAAGAGAGATTCAAGCTAGGAAACTATTGCTACAGATGATAGACCGCTTAACATACGGATATAAACTTATCTCCGCTTGGTTTTGTCTCTCACAGGCATTTGCGCTATTCTAGGCACATTAAATATATATTCAATGAATTCTACTCATTTTTCGCTCTCAGAATTGATATTTTCTTAAGAGAGTATATAGTCCTTAAAGTGAGATGAAAGTTGGTATTTATCTCTTGTACTACCTATTGAGTCAACAAAGAAGCTTACACCTTCCAGACTTCTATAAAATATAAGGAATCCCACAATATCTATTGTTGATATGTTCTTTCAATAGCAATCATGTTGCTCTAGCATAAACTGATGGGCAATATAAACTTCTTATTAGTTACACATATTGGTGGATAGAGTAGAAAGTGCTGTGGATGATTAACTCTCTATCATTGAGAAAGACTCTAGGTATATAGATTATCTTCTCCATCTTTTGATACTATCGATTGTTATTTTACATGTATACTTAATTTTCTAAAGGACCGCTTTATTGTAGATAAAACTATAAGATATCAACATAATATGCATCATATAATAAATAATATTGATGACGATATAATAGTCGGATATTATAACAGAGATAGATAAGTTAAAAAAGATTATGACGGTTTTTCCTCTAAGATATTCTTTATTTTCGTACATTACTTAGATAGAAGCTTCATTAAAATACTTAGTCGATTATTTACAAAGTATCTTAGTTTAAAGGACTTCAAGATTTACATTATCTGTCTCTGTAAATAATGCTTGTGTGATAAACTGAAGGACAACTACTCTGCTAGGTGGTGATATCTCTCTCGACTTTATATTTATTTACTCGCAATTTGATTTGTTCTTTTAATTTGATGTTAAGTAGGTTACTCCAGTTCACCCAGTGCACTACAAAACTGACCACATATAACACCCACATTGCGTATTAATTCTCGTGGTTTCATTCGCTAGACATACATTACATAGCTAGGCAACTTATCAGCTATATAATTCGGTTACGTTAAGCCCACTAAAAAAAACTTCAATTTTAGAAAGCATGCTATCATACTCAAAGTTTTAGATACCACTTTAAACATATACATGAAGCATAATATTATAAAAAGTAATTACTCATATGAGCATTTGAACTAATGCTGCTTCTTAAGATATTTGTTTTGCCCTAACAGCAGAAACCGCAGATAAAATTCGCTTACAAAAAATAAATTTATACAAAAGCTTTAATGGGTACAGTTCTACATCCTTAAGCTATCTCTAGAACACTATCTCGCATGACCAGATACATCTAATAAATCCTTAAGTAGAATTAATACGCAACACGCAGAAAGTATTGCTCACATTAAAATCTCCTTTTCATAGATATAATAGAAAAAGACACTGAAGTATATACATTTATATGTTAGTTCAAGTAAATGTGCTACACGCTCCGTCACTATAACTCTCACGCTGTACCATCACAAGAATAAGTCAAAATGACACACTCGTACAACACTCTCCTCCTTATAAATCATTTAACAAAGGTAAAAGCTTAAACACTAACAAACAAGCAATACCCGATCAAAATCTAGATGATAACTCCGATTACATCCTATATTACTAGTTATTTTATTAGTTACTCAATACTCAAAACATATATCCGGAAACAAATAAATCTTTGGAAGATTTCTATTCACAAACAGAGAAAACCACCATTACTATTATTATTCATATTATTATTATCTCTTTATACCATTATCTATAATTATATTAATTCATCTAAGCGTTATATTAAATGTTACTTATTTATATTTAAATTAATTATTAAATCTTATTATATTATATTTATAATGTATGTTATATAATATTAAGTATAGTTATATTCAATATATATATTTTAGTTATATTCAATTAATATTATTATATTATATATCTATAATATATAATATTGATATATAGATATAAATTAATATAAATTTTTTAATTATATTCTTAATCTTATTATTATAATTATCAACAGATTTCTGTCATGTATCCTATTATTTTAGATAATTATTATATTATATTTTGTTCATTAATTAATTCAATGAAAATTAACCACATATTACTTATTATTAATCTGAATTTTTGATAATATTATTATATATTTATTTATTATTATTATTACTTATTATTAATTATATTATATATTATTATTTATTATTATTATTATGATGCATAATATATTATTTATACTTATTATTAATTATTATTTATAATTTATTACTTTATCTATAAATAACATGATTCTATTATCATTATACTCAAATTTAATATATATTATATAGTAATATAATTATTTATTAATTACGATCTATTATATTATATTTTAATATTTATTTATGTGATATTTATTATTATTTTTATTAATTAAATCTTATATGAAATTCATTTATTTTATTTTACCATTATTATAATTAATTATATTTATTTATATATTGATTAATATGATATTTTTATCATTTAACTATAAACTTATTAAAGATGAACCATTATGCCAATTTACTATAATAAAACCTACCATTAAAAAACTATTATGTATTATAAGTATTTATTTTTTTTCTTTAATCAATATATATAGTATAATTATTATATATATATATTTATTGAATAATTATATATTTAATTTATTCAATGTATTATTATTTAATTATTATTATTTAATTATTATTTATTATTATTATTTGTATATTATAAATTTATATAATAATTATAATTATAAATTTTGTGAAAAGATAATCAAAAAATTATAAATCATTTAATATAGTAATTTATTAAAAACTAACAATGAAATTTATAAATTTAATAATCTTAATTAATATATAGGTAAAATAATATATTTATAAATCTATCATTTATTATCACTAATTTTTAATCTCCCCTTATCTTAATTATCGCTATTCATATTTATAATTATCATGATTATATTTTCGAATATTATTGATAAAATTGCGGTATATATACAATTATAATATATAATTGTATTTTGTATTAAGTAATATATAAATATGGAGATTATATTATATATAATTATAAATTATGATTATAATTAATTTATTATAATTATAGATATTTCTTATAAAGTTAACTATTATATTAGTAAATTATAATTTACTTATTTAATATATTTTTAGTATTAAACTATTCATTAAATTATAATTTATTTAATATTAAATACAAACGTACACACTTTATATATAATTATAATCTATAAAAATCGTAATAATTATAATTTTAATATTATAATTTAATAAATTATAATTATTAATTATTAATATTTAATTATATTTATTATTATTTTATTATTATTTCAATCATCTTTATTATATATTATATTATAAATTATTATTTTATTATATAAGTGTTATTATTTAATATATCTACTTATATTTATAGTAAGTAATGTGTGATATTCAATCTATTGTTATTTAATCGACCTGATCTACATATATTATTACAATATTTATAGATTTTTATACTTCTTTTTCTTAATATCTTAATTATTACATAAATCAAAAACATTATGACATTTTCAATTAATATATTGAATAATTATATATTGATGTAGCAATTATGATTATTATTAAATTTTTTTATGAAATTTATAAATATTTTATATGTAAGGTATTATGAATTTATTATTTCATAGAATTAATTATTATTAAGTTAAGAGTATTATTAGCTCTCCATTTGGGTATTTACATTTAATTATTTAATAATATAAATTATATTATTTCTATGCACATTATATTATTTATATATTTTATTATTTATATATTATATTATAATTATAAGTAATTATTTATATTATATATTATAATTTTATATTATTTTATTATTATATTAATTATTAATTATTAATTATTATTATTATATTATTATTTATTTTTATTATATAATTATTATATATTTTATTATTATATAATTATTATTAATTATTATATTGTACGGTTAGGTTATTAGTGACAATGTTATTATGACTTATCTACTTTCCTACTAAGAAATATAGATTAATCTCGTGGCCAGGCTATGAATTATGCCGATAATTGGTACTGATAAAATAACTACTGTAAATTATGCGTCTAGTGTGGCGATAGCCTGGGAGCTAAGTTCAGACATTCATCATGCAAACACCCGTAACTCCGGAGTATGAAAGGCGAGAAGTTAGTACCTTCCCTAGCTAGCATGTCTGTTTTATTCTACTCAGATCGTCTGACATAATAGGTGCTATAAATATATTATTTGAGCTTGTAGGTACTTCTATACACTTTGAGTAGTTCCTATGGGATTCAGTAAGAATTTTCCTCATGCATTTGCTATGTCATCAGATATAATTACAGAAATACCTCTTAATATAATCCAGACGGTGGTTGGTGCTCTGTTCCGTTTATTTGATATATATATCTGGAGGTATCGATAAATGTACAGATTGATGTATCCTTCAATATACCTGTACCTGAATGATTCTTTACTAGTCCTTATATGCATTAATGTCATCTAAATATAATAGATCTTTAAATATATATTTAATAATTAATCTCCAATATAAATATTTTTCTTATATAATTTTTCATTAATAATATTAGATAAACTTATATAAAAAAACTGGTATCAATTGATAGGCGAGAAAATAAATTCAATAAATTATTTATTATTAAATGAATAAATAATATAATTATTAAACACACATAGCAAATAATTAAAATATATTTTACATAAAAGATAGTAATTAATATTTTATCCATAATATATATATATTATATATTTATATTATATGTTACAATCATATTATATTAGTAATTACTAAAGTATTATATATAATTATATATTATATTTATATGATAATTATATATATATAATGTTTCATTCTAATAATGATAGTAATATTCCTACCTCCTAATATAATCAATATATATCCTAGCTATTAATTATTAATATATATATACTATATCATAATTTTCATTAGCTTTTGTTAGTTCCCTTATTATATATATTAAATTTAATTATATTATGAAATAATTAATGAGTGTGAACTTATTATTACATAGATGATAATGAATAAGTACTAACAATAATTCGGAAGATAGTAGACTTCTATTAACTCATTTGCTCTAAAATATTACTAAGTTAGTGGGCTTTAGTGAGTCTAAATAGCTATAATTATATTATTGACATTATTAAAACCTTTTATTCATATATAATATATATATCATTATTATTATTATACAAAATAACTAACTTTATCATCAACAGATATTAATCACTTATAATACAATATGGTATAATAAATATTAAAATATCATGTATTAAGTGTGATATGTGACTACTATGTTTGATATATAGTACGTAATAATGCTCTTAAAGTACAGATAAGTCATATCAAGAGTTAATATTAAACTTCAGCCCATTATTAAATAAGCATAGCCCAATATATATAGATTACATCTCAATATTTAACTATTAGTAGTCCATTACATAGCAACTATTTAACCATTATATCATGTTCAAGTAGTATAAGACGATTTTAACGTTGCTGAAGGTTCCTCGGAGTTGGGACGCTATTTTATTATAAGTAGAACGTTCTTTTTTTGAAAGGGATAATTCCATTTTCGAAGAAGAACGAAGAGAAGAGTTGTCTAAAGTCAAATATTCGATAGGATAATATAAGACTCCAGTGAGTAGCTATGAGTATTGACCAACTATTTTATTTTTAGAAGGGAGATATTACATTGAATGGTATACGATTTCTTATGGACAGATGAATGAGAAAGATCTATTAGTCATATGTAAAAGTAAGATCACAATATTAATAGTGGCACTCATTCAAATTGATTTCGGATCAAGTATAAAGATACAAAATATTATAACATTAAGTCTATATAGAAGTAATGTTAGTTTAATTCAGAATATCTTATAGAGTGACTGCTGAGCTCAATTTCGTCTATAAGTGTTTGATAGTTTCCTAGGAACTTTCAGAACGTTAAATTGAGTGAATTAATTGCATTTTTCCACATCATAGACTACTGGTAAAAAGAGTGGATAAGTATGCATCTAATAATTTTGGGAGAAATTTCTCTTGTTTAAAGTATGGTGTCTCATTTTTTCATATGTTCACGCCAATAAAGCTAGTTAGAACTATTATTAGTAGAGTGCATGACTTCTGGGTGTTTATTCTCTTGGTGCGAGTTATAGGTATCGTTATCAATCTCAGTCTGGAGTAGGAAGCCTGATTAGATTGGAGAGATATCGTAACAACTCTCGACGCGGCTGAGAAACAGTAGTGCTGATGTTATCTCGTGCTATAGACTCAGCTATTGGGTTCTTTTAGTGCGTACAGGAGCATATAGCATCAACACCGGTTCTTAGATGTCCAAATAATTGCATTTGAAAATATTCTTCTCTCACATTATCTCACAGGTTCTCAAATACCGGTTGGGATCTTTATTAGTGCAAACTCCTTTCCCAAGAAATTGTCGATATCGTGGGAGCTAGGCTCTTGATGGTGAGGTGATAACCAAGATGTGTTTGTTAGGTCTTGATGTGGGTGCTGCATGTGCCTAGAATTCTGTAATCAGTGAAAGGGCGGCCAAAACGGCGCTTACGTCGATGAATAAGCTCGTTCCCTCTAATTTAGAGGTTCAATGGCACTCCACGTCATTGTGCCGGAGATAATGGCTTACTGGTGAGTTGCTCATGGGGTTAAAAGTTTCGGGCCATAAGGTGAGAGAAGTAACGTCATGGACTATCTCACTAACTTGGACAGGAGTCTTGAATAATAGGTTCTTAGTCTCTGGGAGTGTATACCTAGAATAGAATTTTAGATATAGATAACTAATTAGGATTATTATATTATTTGTAATGATTTATTGATTTTAAAATTATTTTTGTTACATATAGCTATTTGCTAAATTTGGCATTTTTTTTAGCATTTTCTAAACTAACCTATAATTATATTGGTATATAAGTTAATTATAACATAACTATTTATAATAATTAACAGTAATAAATATATATAATATATATTATCCTAGCATGGTGAAACCAGAATACCTATATTAGTATATTAATATATAATAATTAAATATATACTGCTAGCCTATTTATTACCAAATATATACATAACCTATTATACCCTATGAGATATGTATATATTATATATAGTTATAATTATTTATATATAGGTATATATATATATAATGAATTACTTCCTCATATAGAATATAATATTGATACTAACTATTCTACATCCTAATTACCTAACTAGCCAAAATCAAAAACTTATTAAATATTATCAAGAAAATAGTATTATTTTAAATATTTATATTAAAAATATATCAATATTACAATTTAAATATATAAACCATAAAAATCCTATAGATATATATATATAATAGATATATATTATATATAATATTATGTTATATATTACCTACTATTATACTTACTTACACATGTATAAGGAGGAATTATTATATCTTTACTTACTACAGCTACCTCACTTTTAAACTATATTAATATATAATAATTGCTATTCTATAATATTTCTAACCCCATATAACTAACAGTTATAAATAGTCATAGTCAACCTCTTGCGCTGCGCCCTAGAACCCCTATATTTGCCTCTTCACCCTCTATTGTCTCATATATATTATATTCTATTCAAGAATTGAGGGTTATATACTGCTTCTTACAGTTCCTTAGCTATAACCTACTACTCAATTTTCTATACTCTCAGTATAATATATTCATTTAGTCACACCTACTTACTTCTCTTTACCAAATAGTGCTTCTCATATAGGTTATTTATATCATGTTCCACATTTTTAATCTCTCTACGCTCTTATTACTCCATCCATACTAATCTAATCTCACTCCTTCTCCTCCCTATGGTGACAGTCTTTAACTTCCCTGCTAATATATATACCATATACTCATTTCTGTTTTTCTCCAACTATTTCACACATTTTAATCTAAGCTCTCTCAAATTATTAGTGTGATCTCGGTAAACACCAGCATATTCGAAAATTTACCTACTTAGACCATTACTCACCAAAATTCGTGCCATACATGCTAATACGGCCTAAAATCTCATATCATGTCGATATAATATTTTCCAATGATGTTACTCCGACAATATCTCCTCTTAAAATCTACTTATACACTATTTTATTGAGACTGTGTCCTCAAATAACTAAAGCTCTCATTTATATACGATATATGTTACCTCGGCTGTATAAGACATCACTACCTATGCCTTACTCCAGTTTTAACTATCATACTCCATTATAGTCATATTATTCTTTATATGGATCCCTTAAACATTCTACCTTTACATATATCACTATATACACGATGTCTTAGTATTTTATCATCAACTTCTACTGCCTTTATGTTAATGTCTTGTCTCCTCTCTCTACTCATAAAATCCTTCCTAATCTTTCGCAATTAAGGCTTCTGTAAAGAACGCTAAACTTACGATAAATTATTTCTCATTAATACTTTATTCTCTACTTCCATGACAGTTCTTCTTTATTGTATTTCCCATGTCTTTTTCCATTGTAATGTCGAGTCTTCTCACAGTTTCGATATAAACATTGTAATCCGTGATTAGTGTGCTCTCTCCCACCTATATTCTATATTCATAATTAAATTTATCAACTTATATCGTATCTCAGCATGAAAAGTTCGCAATAGAATCAAGTATGCAATCGAGTATCATGTATGTAGATGTAAAGATCTTTTAAAGGTTCTCTACTATAATATCTCTGCGAAACAGATACCGCTACATATCAATTACCTAATAATCACTCTAGATCGCACTTAATCAATTAGTGCAAGAGCTTGCCCAAACCCGAGGATATATCATTTATATCCGACTTTTTACTCAACTTCTACAGTCAGATATTGATGATATGTGTTTTCACCCATATAATATATAGTTATATACAGTTAAATATATATTATTTATATATTTATAATATAATAAATACCCTGTGATATTCTCCGATAAATCCAATAAAGTCATGTTAGCAGGTAAAAGTCGCTCATATCTGGTGCTAGTGCTATTGTATAAAACAGTACATTACTCAAATTAATTAACGCATCTAACAATTAATTTTATTGTATACATTTTTAAAAGTAATAATGAAAATATAATAATGTTATTAATTAATATGAATTATAAAATAATAAATTTATTATATATACCTATAGGCATAATTATAGTAATATAAACACTCATTTTAGAATTAATTAATATATATTTAATGAATTTCCCCATTATTTTCAACACATTATAGATTTAAAAACATTCGTTTATATTAAATAGTATAAATATAATAATTAAGATAATATCTAAACAGATTTATGCTAATTAACACTTATAAATTTTAGTTTAAAAACAATTTTAAAGAGGTTTCATAATATTTAACTCTTAAAAACATTAATGTATTAATATTGTCAGAAGCGACTTTGAATCAGTGTAAAGGTCTTTCATCATTGAAACCAACTATAATCCTCATTATAAAGTAAATATTGGAGGATATAATAATATGAGTGAGTTATACTCTCTGAAGTAACGCTTAGTGAGCAATTATTTAGTACCTTAGAAAAGTTAATTAAATAGATTGATATAACTTTTAGAAACATATTTTGAATATACCTCCAATATCTCATAGTAAGGAAAATCTTATATTGATATATCAAAAATCTTACTGCTAAATATAATAATAATACAAATATGAGTATATTATTAAAATAGATAAGATTATATAAGTTCATAATAATAGTAGAGATGCGCCTAATAATTAAGCTTTTACTCTATACCTACTTGTGAACATAATACATCATTATCACTCCACATCTAAAGCTATTTATATCATATTAGTCTAGATAGTTGACATGAGGTGTTTTAGTAAGTACAACTCAATATACCATAATACAGTGCGCTTTGGAGTAATAAGAAATGCGTTGTATTCATAACTCCGTTTCGTCATTATTATAAATATAATTAAAATATTTAAATTATTTAATATATGATCATATAATTTTAAATTTAAAATATTATCACAGTATTATATATTAAAGTAAATATAAGTTAAATAACTCTCACTATCTATACAACTATATATATATAATATACTTGTATATATTACATATAATATATATTTATATATATATTATTATATATATTATATTAATATAATATTAAATATTTATTATATCTCATATGTATATAAGTAATTTAATTTATAAATAATATTTAATTTATAATTATATTATATTAATTATACGTATATAAATAAATTATTATATTACTTATTATATATAAATGTATAAATAATTAATAAATATATGAATATTATATTAATATATATATATATATTATAGTAATTTAAATTAATATTATATTTAAGTTATATAATTGATAAATATTATATATATATATATATATATAAAATTTTTATATTAAATTATATATTATACATAATAATATACTATTATAATTATAATTATATATTAATAATATAATTAAGTATAATAATGTAATTACTATAATATGATTTTCTATAAGTTGTAGTTATATATTGTAATTATATTATATATATTATTATTATGATATATAATATTAATTATATATTAAATTAATTATAATTATTATATATTATATATTTTAAATAATATTTTATTTTGATTATATATGTCGGCAATATAATTTTTGGTAAACATCAGATTATAATAATTTATAAATACGATATATATATATTTAATTATATAATAATTATATATAATTATATATATATATAATATATATTATATATATAGATAATATAATATATACTATATTAGTATAATAGTATTATATTATATTAATATATCATATAAGATATAATAATATAAGTAATATAATTATAATATTAATTATGATAATAATAATATATATATTTTAATAATATTTTTTTAAGAGACCTTTTAGACAGCCCCTTGTTTTTTTAGGGGAGTTTTACCTTATCTTCGGATATTCTATTAAAATGATTAATTATAATGATATAAATATGTATATTTAATTATTTTTATAATATGTTAATAAAAATATTTAAATTGCTTTCTAAATATATATATATGTAAATATAAATAAAATTTAAGATATATTATATTAAACATCTTATACTCATCTGATATATTGTACTCTTATCTATTGTAAGCATTCAGCGAATTCAAAGAATCATTAAATAATTATCTACTAATTTACCAATTAACTTATATACCTGTGCTCAGCGTAATAGTATTCATTAATAAATATAAATATTAAAATATCATAATATATATATATTATAAATATAATTAATTATAATATAATATTAATATATATATATATGAATATCTATTTAAATATAATTTATTGGGTTTGATATATTAATATATTACAATATAATATATGTTTTAAATTAAACTAAATTTGTCTTTGAGTATATATAATCAATCACTGTGTATTCAATTATTAGCTTTTAATTTATTTATCTATATTTATAATAATGTGTATATATTTATCTGTTAAGATTTCAATTAATATATGTAATGTACCTCATATATTCTCATATATGATTATTATAAATATATATTTAATATATTGTACATGTATCGGCTATGTTATGGTACTCTACTTCTATAGTAACTCAATAAAATACATAACATAATATATTAAGAATTATATGGAATAGTCATAATTATGAATTAGAATATAAAATCTTAAAATTTGTGGTGAGAACGATATATATATATAACTATATTAATATATTATAATATTACTTTTCCTCTTAAAATAATACATATAAAAATAGAAAACTCATATCATTATTTTTAAATAAATAACTATATTAACGATAAATATAATTTATATTAATTATTTATTTAAAATATAATAAAATATATAATAAAAATATTATAACCTATATTATAATACACTAAGTATATTCACTATTATACTTAATCTCGTACTGCACTCTGAATACTTAATATAATATTAGATCCATAACTCTCATACTCAATATTTTCATTATCTTAAATACGCTAAATCACCTATACACAGCTAAACCTATGATATAAGTATTAATAATATCTATTTAGTATTATTTATTCCATAAATAAATGTGTACCTAATAATTAATTTACATCACGTAAATCATACTATAGCAAAGTCTCACTCTCCTAGATTAATAACAGTAAACTATAATATGCTCTTTAATATAGCTAATTCTCTCATAATGCATTTGATGTAATCCTTAAATATTATAATAAATTATTATATAATTTTTACAATTCAACATAATATATTATAATTACTATTTAATAATTTAAGTAAATAAGTTAAATAATATATATTTATGTATATATAAAATATTAATATAGTATAATGTATAATAATTATATTATTATAATATTATATATAAATAATCATTATTATATATATATTATATATATATATATATAATGATAATTATAATTATATAATTTATTAATTATTAGTTATATTATTATATTATATTATTAAAATATATTATATTATTATAATATATATATATATATAATATTCAATAAATATATACTATATATATTTTATATATTAATATATATATTTAAAATATATATAACATATTAATATTATATATAATTAATATTATAATATTAATTATATTTAGATATATTTACTATATAATTTCTAAATAATATAATACATCTTATAAATAGAGAAGTGCTGAAAACTAATAACATACGTGCATTATGTATCTAATGTATGTTTAGATATACTGTACCACTATAATTAACACATATAAATTAAGAATTAAGATAACAAATATCAAAAAATCAAATATAATTCTATAGTTATATTTCTGTATAGTGAAAAATATAATTTCTTAATTAATCTAGTTATATAAATAATGATAATACTTCATTACAATATAACAATACTACACTACTTGATATATTATATATTTTAATAATTATATTATAACCTTAGAAATATATATATTATAGTTATAAGTATGTAATATGATAGATATGAGGGCGGCCCTTGGATCAAATGAACTTAGTGACTAGCCTAAAAATATAAATTATATCATTAATATGATATATGGAAACTATTAAGACATATAATGCAATGAAGAAGGATATTATTGAACTATAAATTAATTCAAGTATAAATAGTTATTATATCATCAGCATTATATAACATAATATTACAGAATTTATTATATTATTATAATAATTAATTATATTATATTATTATATTGTGTATAAGTTCCTTTGAGTTGAAAACTCGAAAAATTCTATGTATTTAGTCTACATATGTTTGCAATGTTATATTTTATTTATATTTTAGTTATATTATTAATTTATATTAACTTATGAATATAATTTAATTATTAATTATTATATATTATTATAATTATATAATAGATATAATTATTTATTATTATTTATTAACCTCAATCCTATATATGATTAAATCTCCAGATGATATCTTATATTTACTAATTATTAATTATTATTAATTAAGTTATTATTCATTTTTATAATCTCTAATTAATATTATTTAGTTTAATTATTTAATATATATTATTTATTAATAATTATTTATTTATAATTAGATATTAAATTAAGTGATTTTAATGATAGCTTATATCATCGATCTTATGTGCACTCTATTTATATATTAGTATATGTATGTCATTGAATCACATATAAATATCCGCCACCCCTTTCTAATCATCTATTACATAATTACACTTATATTGTATTTATTTAATCTAGTGTGGACATAAATTATTAACTCACTATATTGTGAGGATATAATGGTATTAATTTATATGATATGGCTACCATCCACTATGATTAATTAGTCTTGATCTAATTGCATTATTTCTCCATTATTATCTGAGATAATCTGATAATAATGAAGTTAGTTGGATTTCTGTCACATATATGTACTGAATTATTACTGATGAGCCAGACATCTGAAATGTTAAAGTTAGTTGAGTAGTGGATGGTACTTGTGTTTGAGTGGGGTGTAAATACTGAATGTCTCAACCGCAATAGTATGTATGCTAGTTCAATTATTTATTGTTAATTTTTCCAATAAAGACTAATATATTATCTAAAGTAAATATTCGGAATGGTGAATTGTATATATTATTGACAACAACTTTGATTATTGTATTATTTGATTAATCACGTAATACAAGTGCTCTAATAGTGTTAATGTATTGAGTAATGTCTCTATTAATAATAGCTTGATTAGTTATATTCTAGATAAGCGGTTTTTATGATACGATATGATATGATTACTCATTATATTATGATAATATCTTTTCTAATCCCATATGGCTCTCTCATTAACTGTTAACTATATTCATTGATATAATATTTAATTTATATTCTCTCTCGCCTATATATATTGTTTACACAGCGTGACTGTTCTAGTCGTGAGATTTTGGTTTTAGATATTTATATTAGATCGTGAGTGTTATTCTATTAGTGTGTGTATCCATTATAGCATATTCTGTACCATCGCGCCAGAATAGGCACGTTGTCACACTACATGTCTAGTATGGGCTATGTATGATCTCCTTTACTATTATATTATTGTATCCTATTCATCTAGGATATAATTTGTTAACATCCAATACTGCTTTATCTCATGATTTAATTACACTCCTGAATATATATACTAGTATTCATACTTTCTTTCCTCATATATCTCTCTGAAGTATTTTGGTTATACGTTATTGTTATGATCTGTAACTCAGCTCCTTCTCATATAAGTGTCTCTCTTATGTTTATTTTATCTGTAAATTAAGTATACTTATCTCCTATTATGTGGATACAATAGTAAAGAGAGAGTGATATTATCTCAATCAAACTGATTAATCTCAGCACTGTGCTTACCTAACTCATTCATTGTTTAGACTTCCGAATGCTCTAGTATCCTTCGAGAGAATAATAAGTGATAACATAATTCACACAAAATATCATAAACAAACTGGTGACACTAGACATATATCTTACAAATCTGCTGATTTCAAATTCAGTGAAGCCACACAATGATATCACTACACACTGTATATAGTATCATCGTAGGTACTAGAGAGACAGAAACAGCACGACGACAGGCGTAACAACTTCACACGATCACTATACATACTGAATATCGTATATTAGAAATATATTAATTTAGAATAAATCTCCTCGATAATTTAAGATAAATCTAGTTATGACCACTATTTGGATTTAGGTCAAAATACGGGATACGAATAGAGTTTAAGATATTTTAAAAATGTTCTAATATAGTTATATCAATAATTTTCTCGGCAGCTTAGGTAATTTACACTCACTTTTATGTTCTAGTATTTAAACATGATATTAATGTTTAATTTATAGTGTGAGTCCTTGCATGGATTATATATTACTTTTTTATATTATATTATAATTTCTTATGTAAGAGTCTATATATATTATACATGTATTACAAAAGCGCATAAGTGTGTAGTAAATATATAAGCCACACAATATAGTATATTATAATATAATTATATTTATTTATAAAGATAATAATAATAATGTAGTATAATATAGCTATTATATATAATATAATATATTTATATTATATTAATATATACTATTATTAATTATATGATATTATAATTATCTTTATTATTATATTATATAAATATAATTTTGAGTATTATTAATATAATACTATATATTATATTAATTAAATAATTTTATATTAAATAGTAATTCACTTGAATAATATATATACTATAAAATATAAATAATTATATATATTAATTTAATATTAATTATTATTTAATATTAATATATTATTTATAGATTATTAATTATAAATTATATAATATTATATAAATTATCATATTATTATAGCCTATATAATATCGTCTGATATGATTATTAGTAATTATATAATCATTAAATATATTAATATTATATAATGATACTTATTTATTATAATTTTTATGCTTAATATATATTAATTATATAACTTATATATATATAAATTATTTATATATAATATTGATATATAATATTATAATGTAATTTTATAATAATTATATATATATATATTTTAATATATTGATAATTTTAGATATATTATATTATAGTATATATATTATATATTACTTCCAATAAATAGATATATATATAATATAGATATTAACTATAGAATATATATATTATATATATATATACATTAATATAATATACATTATATATATATATTAAATATTATATATAATATTATATATTATATATATATATATATATATATTATAATTTATTAATATAATATAAATAATTAAATTTATTATATATATATATATATTATATATATAATTAATAAATATATATGAAATATAATATAATATAATATAATATTATATTATATATATTTATTAATTAATATATTAATATATATATATAATATATATATATAATATTTTATTAATATATATATATAATATATATATATATAGTATATATATATAATATATATATATCATATATATAATATATATATAGATTATATATATATAATATACTATCTTATATAATATTATAGTGTAATTCGTCTCTGTATGATATTATTTAAATATATTATTAAATAATATGGTTATAATATATATATTAGTAATAATTTAATATTATATATATATTATATTATTATATTATATACAAATTATATAATATATTAAATATTAATTAATAATATATAATATATAATATATTATATAAATATATTTAATATTAAATGTAAATATAATATATAATACATATATATGATGAATATATATATATTATAGTATATTATAATATATTTATATAATAATATTAATATTTTATATATATATCATATAATATTTTATTTCTAATTTATAATAGTATTAATTATATATATTTTTACCTATATTAATTATATATTATAGTTATATATATTATTAACTACTATATTTATATATAATATATCACCGTATATAATATAAATATATATATTTATAATATTCATTATATATATGATCATCTCATTAATCGTATTGAATTCACATTGTATATTATACAATGTGAGTATAGGTGTAGTGTATGACCGTGACTTGACCCATACGTATATATTATGTATTAAGTGGAAGTAGTTAATGATAAGTATAAAATATAGACAATCTCTCTCAATAGTACAGAAAAGTAAAACTACATAGATCCATTTTATCGCGCTCCATCATTACATCGCTCCACTTAGTAGAAAACATAACGCTTCTCGCAGTCAGATATAAATACACTCAACCTAGAGCATATCACGGACCTAGACGGTGAACCCTCTAATTTATACATATCGTCATAGATGTGATAGGTGTGTCTAATCCCCATATAGGTGCACAGGTTGGGACCATCATAACCATATGCCCCCTCATCAAACCCTCATAGTACACATATTATCTCGACTCATCTTTAATCTCATGATCTCTATCGTGTAACTCTCAATTATTTCTCTATATCCATCTCCAGATATCTTCATTTAGCTGATCACCAATCTCCACTTTTTTCTTGCGTGTTCTCACACTTCATAATCTCACTCGCGTGACTCGATTCTCCTAACACTCCCAAACCACTCTAATATTATTTATTTAGTCATCCTGAGCTTAAACTCAACCGACCTTTATTAATCCTTCTACAAACATAGCATATTAAGGTGATTAAACTTCTCATATCTATAAATCCCCTCATCATCACGCAAGGACCTATGGCTTCTCTTCGATGGGAAGGTCTCTCTAGCGGTTTTCTGGATTTTATAAATAATGTTCATCGTGGAACCGTAATAACATATATAAGCGCTAGCTACCCCAGATTGGCAACTTAAGAAATAAATATATATCATTCGCAGACAAGTTTAAATATATGTTATTAGCATTTCAGAATAGTTGAAATTTTATTTCGTTAATATTTATATTAATGATATAAATATATTTCTCCTATTATTTTAATAATAGAAAATAATATATAAATATATCTGATATAATATATCCTTATAATATATATATATATATTATATTATATATATTATAAATTATATATATATTTTTATATATTTTTTTTCTCTTAAAATACAATCTACTAAAAAATATAATTTTTCAATCAGATATCTGAATTTATGATTTTTTGTATTTTTGAGTTTATTTTTGTTGAGGTTATTCGCTCTAATAACACTATAAAAATTGTTTTCTATTTACGTATTTATATTCATTTTGTAAAATATAATATTATATATCATATATAATAATTATATATTATATTACCTAAAATAAAGTAATATATATTATTAATATATATATATATTTATATATTATATAATTATATATATTAATTTTAATAATTTATATATATATATAGCTATAGTAATATTAGTATATATTAATTTAAGTATATATCACCCATAATATATATATATATATATTATTATATTATTCTATATTATATATATAATATTTAGAATTATATATTTTATATTATATATATAATATAATAATAAAGTATTCAATTATAAAAATTATAGTAAGTTAGGCTTAGGTAGGTTAGGTTAGGATTATAGTATGTATAAATACATAGTGTAGTAGCCTTATGAGTTAGATTATGTTGTAATATTATGAGTTTTTAGGTCTATAGTATGCATGTTAGTGATTGTAGCTGTCTACGGTTAGTGTGTATTAAGGTGTATTTTTAAGGTATACGTAGCTTAGGCCTAGGTATAGAGTATAGACCAGTTAGGATACTATAATAAGGTGAGAAGATAATCGTTCAATAGTTATATCATAATTAAATATCTCATTATAATAAATTTATTATATGTGATACTAGTTAATTATAATTAATGGCAGCTGTATTATAAGCCTTTTTAATCGAGTATCGTCAAATATTTTGTTTTATAACTTGATTTTAGTAGTACATTATCTAGAATACGAATAAATTAAATGAAATAAAATTTAATTGCATATAACCCAAATTACGGTCTGAATATATTTTATCCTCAATAGACACTGAGTAAATTTATAGGCTAATGTTACATCCTAAATATTATAATATTTTAAAGTAGTTATTTAGAATATAAAATACCATTATATATATCAATGAAAATATATATATTTACTCTTATATGATATAGGCAATTTAAACGAAGTTTTACTCGCTGTTAATGAAAACTCACATCTTTTATGACATATTATAATATAAATATTAATATTATATCTTCTTTACATTATATATAAATATTAAAAATAATTACATATAATAGTATATATAACAATATATGTCATATTATATATATTATTATATATATTATTATAGTATATATATATAAATATATCATATATTAATATTATTATATTTAACTATAATGATAATAAATTATTAATATATAATAATTAGATGAATATATCAACATGTGGTTGGAATATATATATTTTATATTAATATTATATATATATTAATATTTATAATTTTATTAAATGTATAATATATTATTATAATATATTAAATAGCTATTATAAATATAACATAATATAAATTTTATATATTATAATATTTATCTAAATTATATATTAATAATATATATATATTATAATATATTAAATAATATGAATATTTACTTATTTAATTTTTATATTATATTATATACTTATTAATATATAATATAATTAAAATACTCACTTATAAATCTATAGAGTCTAAAAACTGATTAATAATAATATTAATATATTAATATATTATATATATTAATATAATTACATTAATAACACAATGAAATTATATTTTACAAATAACAGTCCATTTATTAATAATTATAAAAAAGAATTATAACATGTACTGTATATATACTTATAGATATAAAATTTATACTATATATATAATTATATTATTTATTATTAGTATATAGTATTTATTCACTATATAATATAAAATATAAGTATAATATAATATAGTAAGTAATATATAACATATAATTTATATAATTATATATTACTTCTAATAATTATATATTACACAAGGACTATATTCTGTATAATATTATTTATATATACTCATATACATATATTTTTATGATAATATTAATATATATATATTATATTAATAATATATTTTTAATTATATATATATATTAAATATATTTATACATAATAATATATATATATTAATATATTATTAACATAATGAGTAAGTTAATAAAAATAGTATTATATATATATAAAAATATTTATAATTTATATATACTATAATATTATATATTAATATATATAATTAAGTAAATTATATTTTAAAACAGGATTATAAATGTTAATAAATAGCTATATATATATATTATTTTATTATTATAATAATATTATACTGTTTTGTTAATAATTATATTATTATATATAGTTATATTATTATATATAAATATATATATTATAATAAATAAAATATCAGTGTAATTTTATGTTATCTCGTATAAGTACATAAGCTCAGTTAAAGATGCGGACATCAATTATACTTGATATTCCTTTTTTATTGTATCGATCATATAGGTTAGGCAATTTTGATTACTTTCTCTGATATAAGTTGCTAATAAAAACACTTTAAGTAAGTCTTATTCTTCAAGAATGATCTTAATTGAGCATAACTAGAGGCCTGCGATGTTGTCCTGATGATGGCGGCTCTAGTGATAATTTACGTGTACATTATGTTTCCTGCTCTGAGAATTATATGAGCAGTGCGCGGATTTGACAGTGTGGAGCTGTATGTAATGATATATATAGAAAGAAGAATTAACCTACTCCTAATAAATCTCGCAAGTAGTAGTTAATATATGCATGTAAAATTGGGTAATACATCTAAGAACTATTAATTCAATTTAAATGACTAACTTTTTCGTGGTTTCTCCAGCTTCAGTGACAATTTATTTTAATTATGAATGATTCTCTCATGTAGTTTCACTAAACAATACGGTTTGATATTTAATCATTTAAAAATTCTTTTTTAACATCATTGACTCAACCAGAGTCTGAGAAAACTCGCTAGCTTTGTCACTAGACTTATACTTTCTCACTCGGCTTATATCATTTAGCATTGACCTACTGCTAATTGAATATCCACAATTGATGCAGATTCATTTTTTCATATGATTAATTATTTATCAGATAATAAATGAATATATTAATAAGTGTGTGTTTATAATTTATTAGATTTGAATGTATTAGTTCTCACACCTAACAAGCCCTTTAAGATTATATTTATATTTATTCATTTGTTTATATTATAATTTATTTATGAGTTACGTGAATATTCAGTGTTATTTAATAAAAATTTGTAATTTGTTATTATACCTTATATTATTATATAAAAACTATTTAATACGGGTAGATATATGGATAAACTAGTATTCGATTCATTTAAGTATTCATATATAAATATATTTAACCTATGATTTTATTAACAAAGCGAGAGTTGTTGGTACTATGACCTATAGAAATTCCATATATAGAATTTTATATAATGATAATGCATTTGCACAATATATATCAGTGAGTGATTCTAAATATGAAACATTTACACAGTGTACTCTATGCATTTGTTCGCTCAATGAATAGAATAGTATTAATAGTTATTAATTTTAATATAAATTATAATATATTAATCATCCAGTCTTCTAATATTAGTATATTTACCTTAAAATATTATTAAAAAATATTATATAAAAATATCAGGTAAATAAGAACTAGAACTCAAATAAATTGCTATTGTATTATATTAATTAAATATATCACTATATATATTAATTATATATTATTATTTAATATATATATAGTATATATTATACTTATATAGTAATTAGTGAATATTATTAATATAAGCGTCTTCGTACCCATAGCTAACCTCTAGAGTGCAGGTACGTATTTGTATTCCAAACTCGATAAAGATCATACTCGCGTTCGTACCATTTCTTTTCCCATCTATGCAATCCAGTCCATAATTTGGTCTGTTTTTTCTCAGTCTTAGTACGCCTAAGAGCTATTTTTATTTATTGGCTATCTCTTCTATGGTTTCACATATATGACACACGATAATGTGCTGTGTCACGCACATGCGCTAGCTCTCATCGGAGCTTCTTTGCTTAACTACATACTTTTGTCCTTAAATGATCTATCTGCAGCCAACTGAATATAGACGCTCACTAGCTACTACCTTGATTATGAATATGAGCAAAGTTATAGCTTAAGTAATCATACTTCTTAAGAGACGACATCTTCTGAAAGATGTGTGTAATAAACTATTTTACAATTGTCATTCCAACTAAGGATACAGTATAGTATTCTTTATATTCATGATTCCAAGCTATTTTCTCTATTATATAATTATTAGTTCCTTAATTGTAGGAATCCTAAAGAATTATTATTACCCAATAGTAACAGTAGTTTAGGCTTTTATCAAAGCTATGAAAATACCAATAAAAGAACGTTCATAGGTATTCTAGCTCAAATGCAATTCGTCCATTAAACGATGGTAATTGCGTGTGTCTGTTATGTGATGATCTATGATTGCTCTTTAATGTTTGTGCTAAGGTTATAATATAATCATTATCATGACTTTATAAGTCAGACTATTATCATCATCCATAGGCATCCTAGAAATTTAATTTCATTAGTGCCACTTCTCTGTAAAATCAACTGATTGTTCAAGAAATATTTAATGTTTTTATTATATATACTCGCATATGTGAGTTTTAAGGATACCATAACGCTTTGTAATATATAATATTTA
Organism: Trachelipus rathkii; assembly: GCA_015478945.1. NCBI lineage: Eukaryota > Metazoa > Arthropoda > Malacostraca > Isopoda > Trachelipodidae > Trachelipus > Trachelipus rathkii. Next base: position 2,389 of record JABUQX010082261.1, on the reverse strand, counting down.
TTATCAAAAGTCTTACTCACATAAATGCAGATAAATAATACTCTTCATTACTATGAAGAATTCTTTTATTCTCTTAACTCTAGCAATTGATGCAGATGCTTTGTTCTGTGTCTTCTCTTAATCGTCAGATAGTATATGAATAGACTCTCATTTGTCACTATACATTTTAATCGATACTTTGATGCTATATGATGAGATTATAAATAAGATCTGACAGATCGCCCATTCCTGGTTTCTAAGATATATATAAATCATTAATAATATGAATAATTTAATAATATTCTTAAACTTAACTCAAATCTTTCAGGTAAATGAATTTGTTAAGCTCTGTAATGGAATACAAATTGCAATACTATAAAGTTAACGATGAAGGTTTGGTAATTTATTATATACAAATACTCTTTCGCTCAACAAATACTATAATATTAAATAATAATAATAATAAGTATACTATACGAAGTATTATTAAAGTTTATTATATATATATACCTATAGATATTATATATATAATATTAATCATATATTATATATTATATATATATATAATATTGTAAAAGTGATTATAATATATATTATTATATATATTATATGATATATGTAAAATTAATGACTTTATACTTAATATATATTATTTATAAATATATATTAAATATTATATAATATATATATATATATGATATTATAAAATTGAAACTATTATTATAATATATATATATATATATTATGTATATATATTATAATATTAATTTATATTTGTTATTATATCATTAATATATATATTAATATAAGGGTTTGGAAAATAAATTTAGACTATAATGTAATACTTTAATTCCGCACAATCTCTGACTCCAATAAAAACGAAATATATAATTAATGAATTAATAATAAGTTTATAAAATGATATTAGCGGATATATTCGACCTATGCGGTATATAATTAGCGGTAATGCTGTTATTCCTGACTACAACCTCTATTTTATTATCACTTAATATATTAACTTATAAGTATTATATATCTATATAGAATACTTAACGCTTTTATATTAATATTTGACTCTATTAATGTATATATTAATATTAAACACACTATATAGATAAAATAGCATAAAATAGATTATATAATTTTAGATGTTTATATTATATTATATACATAATAATAGATAATAAATATAGATATATGAATATATATTACTCACTACCTTATATATACCTCTATATACATACTTAATATAATATATACTATATTAATATATATTATTATTAATATATCTTTATTGCTATACCCTATATATATATATATATATTATAATTATATTAATATTTATGTACTACTATAAAATTAATATTAGTTATAATAATATTACTCATATATTATATAGTATTTTCATAAATAATTTTATATATATAATACTATATTATATAATTATAATAGTGAAAAGTTGCAATATGATATTAATATAAAAAATATATACTAATATTAATATAATTTTAGTATAAATCGTTATATTAATATATATTATTATATGAATATGGAGTATATAAATTAATAAACTATATTACGTTTATATATATATATTAAGATAATAGAGAATACAGGTATGATTTTACATAATAACTATTTATATATATATTATATAATATCATAATATTATTACTATTTAATTAGTATATATATAGTTATATATTAATATATATATATTAATTATATTAATAAACAAACTTATATAATAATATATAATATATTACAAGTATTATAATATATATATATATAATATTTATATACTTAACTATATAATATATTAATAAAAGGTCATATATTCTCTAGACGCCTATATTATTATAATATTAATATTAATTGTATATATATAGATATACTGATATTAATATATATATATTATACTATAACTATATATATATATCTATTATGTAGTAATTAATTTATATATATATATAAATATTATGAGTTGAAAAAACTTCTAAAAGTATATATATAATTAGTAATATTATATATATATAATATTAACTATTTATATATATCTCATAATATTAAACTATCATTTATTAATATAATCTGTGAAAATGTAGTCATAAAAATTAATATTTTCGATATAAAATATATTATATATATATCATACTTAGGAACATATTAGCAATATTAATATATTTAATTATTAACTATATATATATATAATAATGTAAAATATAATAGTTAATAATATATATATATGAATTAATATATATATATAATTTAAGATTTTATGTAATATATAATAGTCTTAATTATATATTATATATATATAATATAATTATTTTATTAAATAATATATATAAATTATTATTTATCAATACTGATTAATTAATGATACTTAATTATTACTTATTATATTAAT
>JABUQX010082260.1:0-32185 GCA_015478945.1 Trachelipus rathkii | reverse complement strand
AAAATTATAAGTATTTCAAAAAATTTAATTTTTACATAAAAACCCTTTTTTAAGCCTAAAAAGCAGGTATATCCAATCAAATAAGCAGACTTTTTATGTTTGTATATGTTAAAAGAAATTCTCAGTTTATAAGTAGGATACTGGGTTTTTAAAAATTGATCAACTAAAAATTGTTTTTTAACACCTTATAACTTTTTTAAAAATTGTTGTACAGATTTTTTTATTCATGCCTTTTTTATAGATCTATTAATTCCCTTTAAAATGCATTTTGAATTTTGATTGTGCATTAAGTAGAACCAAAGTTATCAGTCTTTGAAAGAAGTGAGTATCGCGGAACCCCCAAAATTGGAGGCTGTTTTGCAGCCCCTACTCAAAATTGGAACCTAATATTTTAGGGGAGTGAGTTTTGTGCCAAAATGAGTTTGTATACCAAATTTCATTAAAATCGGAGGGGGTCGGGTGCAACTCACCACCTTTTATATTAAAATCAAATATATATATATATATATATATATATATATATATATATATATATATATATATATATATATATATATATATATATATATATATATATATATATATATATATATATATATATATATAAACTTTTTAAAAAATTTACAAATTTTTATCCAAAATTTTAAAATTATTTTGGATCATTTCTATTATCTGTGAGTGAGTTTTATCCAAATCGATTGCATGGATCTGAACACATTTTTATTTGATAAAAGTCAAAATAAAACTGTGATGTAATAAAAGAGCTTCACACCTTTAAAAATATTTAAAAAAAAAAAAAAACGTTTAAATCCATGTAACCAAATGTTACCTAACAATCTTACTTAACCTAACCAAACTTATATCAGTGTATAATTTATTTCACTTTTGATTATTTTAATAAACAAATTCACAACTAAACATGCTGTAATAAAGTTATGGTATAATCCATGTCAATTCAGGCAGGCAAAGGAAAAATGTTACCTTCATAGTCTCAGATGTTTTTGAATTTGACATTTTAACAATTCAGGAAAAATTATGATGCCCATATTTTTTTGTTTTGCCCAAAAAATATTTCTGGGCCAAGATATAGGCCACCAAAGATGGTGTCCTGGGCACCAATTTTCAATTTTGATTTTCAAAAAAAAATTTGAAGTGCTGTATTTCTGGAATGGTTCAAGATATTTTGATGTGTTTTTTTTATTTTATTTTAAAGATAATATTTTTGTTTAAAATGATATACTCTTTTTTTTTTGAAATATGTGTACAACTTTTATTGATGCAGCCTTTTTTCTAATAATTTTTTTTTTTTTCAAAAATGCCAATCTTTTTTTTCTTCTTCTTCCTCTTCTGTTGGTCAGTACTATTGAAAAGGAGAACTTCCACTTTTGAGTTTAACAGGTTAAATCTGGCACCCTTAGCTACTTTTTTGTTTTTGTTGGTGTAGGGCTGTGTTTGGTGTGTTTATATGGGTTTCCGATGTCCCAGAGTTGATTCCCGTGGTGTCTGAGTTGATTGGCCACCCCGTTCAAGGGTGAGCAGGGTTAAGACTCCCAAAAACCTGGAAATGCTTGTAGAGGGATGAAATTTGATGAGTGCATAGAAGAGGGTGAATGAAATAGAATCCTGATGTTAAGTGATGGAGCACATGAACTGAAGACTGGACTGAGCCGAATCTAGATTGGAAAAGTGGATCTGTATTATGGTCACTCTGTCAATGTAGCTGATATTTAAATTGCAGAGTCATTTTATCTGGAAAATAAATGGGGCTGTTCTCACCAGAGAGCCAGCAAAAAAGACACTATTACTATAAGAGTTGAAGGAGAAAAAGTGGTGAAAGTGAAAAGCTACATGACCTGCAGTATTAACCTTTGAGAGTACTGAAACTCTCATAATCGGAATCTACATCATTGAAAACATTTAAAAGACACCAATATTATGGCGATAAGTACATGTTTACCAAATTGGCACAGCACCAGTGCTGATGTGGTAGCCTACAATGACTTTTTTGCCCTGTCATATGAGACTTCTTTTCACTACTTTCTTCTTCCTTGGCTATGCACTCTGTGCTTTTCTTCTGACTCCAGCTCTACCACTGGGTGACAGATTTAACCTATTAAACTCAAAAGTGGAAGTTCTCCTTTTCAGGGAATATAGTACTCAATAGTACTGATCAACAGTACAAAAAAAAAAAAAAAAAAAAAAAAAAAAAAAAAAAAAAAAGGGATTATTTATTAACTGCAGCAATAAAAGTTGAACACATATTTCAAAAAGGAGTATATTATTTTAAACAGAAACAGAAAAATATAATCTTTAAAAAAAAAAAAAAAAAAAAAAAACATCTTCTGAAAAATTAAGAAAAAGAAATAAAAATTATTTTGGAAAATCAAAATTGAAAAATGGTACCCGGGACGCCATCTTTGGTGGCCTGAATCTTGGCCCAGAAATGTTTTCAGGCAAAACAAAGAAATATGGGTATCTTAATTTTTCCTGAATTTTAACAAATGTCAAATTCAAAAACATTTGAGACCATGAAGGTAACCCCCTGCCTGAATTGATATGGAATATACCTTATATAAATATAGAGAAAAAAGTTCAAACTTTTTTCGCTATGCACGGTGTTGTACATTTTGTTTGATAATGCAAATTATGAAAAAAAAAATGATTTCGGCTACATTCGTCACATAATAATAGACATGAGTCATTATTTTCTTCCTCTCCCTTTCCTATGATCAAACTAATCAATTCATAAATTAAAAATTATTAATTTATCAATTGATTAGTACATAATAAACAAGTGTGTAAATTACCCTATGTTAAATTGGTCTCTATATATTATACATAGGTTAAAAGGTTTCAAATGCTTACAAAATCTTAAATGATTAAATTTATCATTTATTACAACCTGAAGTATATTATGGCGCGCACGCACACACACCAACAGTCGCATGCAACTACACACACACAAGAAGTTGAAAGTCAGATTGCATTTACAGACTTCTGGATGGAGTCAAATAATTTTGTCTACTCCTAATCTCTTTGGTTACATCCTCAGGATACTAAGTCTTTAGGAATATATTAAATAGCTGTGGTATTTGCTTACAAAAATATTTTGAACTTATTGAACTTCACTGCTCTAACATCTCACCTAAATTAAATGCGCTCAAAACATTAACTGGAAAACACTTTGGCCAACATAAAGAGACCCACCCCTCACCATAGTATTCAGACAATACCTCTGCCTCTTCTTAAACCTGGCCGGGTGCCTTTAATATAACAATCCAATATTCAGAAATTAGGAACCATACAAAATAAAGCCCTCAGGATAATAATAGGCTGCCTTCCCTCCACACCTACCAGATGAAATGAAAATTCTTATAAAAGCCCATCTTGACATGATAGGCTGTCAATTTTACAGTAAATCACTCCCCTACATCAAACACTACATCAACCCTCTGCACCTAGAGGAAAAAAATCACACCAGCATTATACTATTCTAGCATAAGCAACACAATCCTGCCCCTCACCTCCAGATAATCCAATTATTAAACACATTCATACTCAATTAACTCAAAGAACGATTTCCGCATATCCAAATAACACCATGCTCCAAGCATGTGTAAAGGGCTTAAGAGTAAGGTAGTAATAGATAGTGTCATAATTTTATTTACAATGACATTAAAAATTGTTATTTTAAGCTTTATTTAAAATATAAAATAATTAAAATATAAGCCATCTATAAAAGGTTTAAAATTATAATAAAACTCGAGTGAGTCATATGACTTGTGACCCAATAATAAGAATAGTCATGTGACTGGTTTACTCGGGAAGCCACAGTATGTAAAGAGTGAGTGTGTGACTCAACAATAAGAGTCATGTGACTGCTTAACTATAATAAAAGATAATATAAAGTATACAGTAATTTAGTATGTCTAGAAGTATTGACTCAGTGACGATACAGTATTCTTCAACCTCAATGAAAAAGGTTGTGTTGTAAAGTGACTTAGTAATAGCTTCCAGCAATAAAAGTGAAGTTTAAATTTAAGTATGAACTTAGCCAATTTTTGTCATTAACATTATAAAATGGAAAAGGTGTTTAATTAATTATGTAACAATATTATAATTTAAAAGTTAATTAAAGGATAAAAAAATCCTTTCTCTTGAAATAAACTATTTCAAACTTCTAGTTACCTGGGTGTGCGTAAGTTAAAGGTTATTTATATTATTTACTACCTTTATTAGTGCCTTCGTATATTAATTAAATACATATAAAGCTATTATAGGAGGCCTCCTAAGAAAGAACATTCGAATATTCTTCAGACCATCAAAGAAGATTCAGGTAAATAAAAGAATTTATTTTTTATCATAAGAGTAATCAATAACAATGAACCCACTAGCATTCAAAAGGGAAAAAGACATTTTTGAAAAGATGTGGTTGTATTTTTTATTTAAATGTTCTGAAATTTTTGGTAAATACTAAGATAATAAATAAACAAAATTATTTTAATAATAAAGGTAATCTAATCAACATTGATTATGTTTAAAATTGTTATAAGATAATAAGATTAGTACATTATAAATAAATGTACAAATTTTGCTTCAATGATATTTATAATTTGTTATGAAAAAAAGTCTATTAAATTTCAAGATAAGTTTGATGATTTATTATGTTGATAAAATTGATTATTATTATTATTATTATTATTAATGAGTTTGTATTATTTCTTGTATTTTGTATTATATTTACCACCCTACTCTTTGAGCAGCCACACCTCGCTCAGATACACTGCTGATGCTGCCACCATCCACCACAGATCGCTCAGGGCTGAAGTTTCCCAGATTTCTCTGGGATATCAGTTAGTGGTGTGGCAATTTTAGAATTAGGAATTTTTTTTTTTTTCTCATAATTTACCAGCCTTTTTTTTGGGGGGGGGGGGGGTGTGTTTCTAGAACGTCCACCAACAAGGAGTAACAAGGATTTGCTGTTATAGTTTATTTATGAATGTTTTTTTTAATATAATTTAGTTTAATGGAAATTTATCATTATATGGGATATGTTTATTTATTATGTACGTATTTTCTAGTTAAAAAAAAATGGTTGACAATAGAGACTTTTCATACAATTTCAAACCTTTCTTATTTTTTTTCAACCGTGAAAAAGGTAGACGATTCACTGTTTTGATGAGCTATGTGTGACAGGTAAATATAGCGCTATTTATTATTATTATGGTTTTTATTATTATTTTTATGATTGATTGATGGGTTAATGTCATGTTTTTTTAGTTTTGGTGTGGATTCTCGTGAAGTTGTTTCTGTTCTGAGGCTCGTGTTCCTGTTCAGCTGCTGATTTTCACTGGACTAGATGAGGTAAGTATAATGTTAGTGATGAGTGACTTTTTCTGATGAATGCTGGATTTGGTTGCATAAAGTTGTTATTTTTTATAGTTTGAACTTGCTGCTTGGAATGAGAGAAGAGTGAAGGATTCAGATTGTTTTCTGAGTGTAAAGAAAAAAAACTGGGCCAACTTACCCAGACAAGCATCTTGTGGTGGTGAGGGGTTTCATTTTGTGTTATTAATTATTATATTATTATATAATTCATAATTTATCGTTGTTGGGGTCGCTGTTGCAGTGGCTCCAACTTCACCCAATTATATGCAGAAGTGGTACACCTCTAATATATTGGTGTATTCTATTTAATTATTTAATTTATGAGAGAAATTTTTTTTTATAATTTCATATTGATATTTTCATTTATTATTCATTATAGTTATTGAGTTAGAAATTTATCAAAGTTATTAATGAAATTTGTTTTAAATTCGTATTTTATTATTTTTTCGCGATGTTATTTTGTCGTTTCTTTTATTTTCTATTTTGCAGTTTGTTTTTTTTCTCGAACTTATTCGGCAGCAGCTTCCAAAAACCAGGAATATAAAGAAATTGACATTCATTGAGGATGGAAAGATTTACATGTAATGATTTATGAATAATTATCACATGGTTATAAGAGTGAAATAAAAGCACAGAGTACAGATAGAGGAAATTTGATAAAGATAGCTGGAGAAGAGAGATTGATTAAATTGAAAGTAGAATGAAGAAATTAATGAAACAATATTTTGGAAATAAGATTAAAATTGTAGAAATTTGTTGAACATGAAACAGAAAATTAAAATATCAAAGGTGGATTTTGGAATTGAGAAGGAGTAACATTGGAGAATTGGTTAAATCATTATATATAGGCCTATTTCATAGAATTAAGGTTATATATTTTAGGATTAAGGTTCTTTGTAGGTTTAAGGTTTTGAGATACAAATGTTCATTGATATCTAATAATAATAATTTCTTTTACCGGTGCGGTATGAGTTTGCGGTAGAGGTTGACCTTGTCGGGGGTATTTTTTTTACAAATAAATTCTAGTGGTTGTATGGTGCTTTTGTGCTTAATTTTTTTTTTCCTGAGTTTTTTTTGTTATTATTGTTTTGTTCTTTTTGTTTTTTTTTTGTTTCAGGACCTATGACTGATGAAGAGATAGTTGGCAGCTTCAAAAACCACAACAGTGGGACAGTCAAATAGGAAATGTGACAGTTTTTGGGGCCCAGTTGCATCTTGTGAAGATGTTTGAAGTGGTTTGGTTATATATTATATATATAATATATATATATAATATATACTATATATATATATTATATATATATATATATATATATATTATATATATATATATATATATATAATATATTTTATATATATACTATATATATAGTATAAGTTAATTAAATATATATATATAGAAAGTACATATATAGGTTTGTGGAGAAGAGGTCAGCAAGTGGCTGAACGACAGGTCTTTCGGCCAACCTGGAGGAAAAATTTGGAAATCTTCTCGCATCCCCCCACAAGAAACCTTTACCGCGATAACGCATGTGTGCACCACCGGCTTCCAAACAACCAAGATCATTCCCAAACTCCTCACACCACTCCATTTCTCCTTCTACTCATTCATGAGGCATACTTTCCCAGACTTATGCCTCAGCCTTATTCCTAAAAGCCGGTGACACAGAAACAAACCCCAGACCTAGAATCTAAATATGTCCAATATGCAACAAGACAGTGAGGAGAAACTCCATAAACTGCAATAGATGCCAACAATGAATCCACAAACACTGTTAAAATCTAACATTGCTACCCCCTTCAATACACAATTGGATCTGCCAAGTTTGTACTCTATCCATTACAACCCCCACATCACACAAACAAACCTGCAATATAAACATTACAATTCAACACAAACAAGTTACACAATAAAACCAAAGAAATATGTCTTTCTAAAACAACACAACATACACATAGCTTTGATACAAGAAACCCACCTAGCCGATAAATATCTAGAACCAAAATTCTATGGCTATTATATCTTCACATCCACCCCCAAAACCACCACTACTTAACACTTACATCACAACTCACTACCACAGAAACACCACCTTACAAAACTATAACAGCATAAACGAAAACCACAAAAACACATACCTTCACAATAATAAACAAAAAAAAAACATACAATCTAATAGACCTCTACACTCCCCACCACACCTCACACCACAATGCCCCCCTAGAAATTATAAACCAAACCTGTCTCCGAAATCTCTTACCTATCAAAAATCATAAGCCATGGCGAGCGACTTCAATGGCTCTACCACCCTATATAGTATCAGGGACGCCCAAGAAACAAATCAAAGAGGAACCCACATCATAGCCAACCTCAACATCTTAAACACAAACAGCAACACCAGAAACCCACCTCAAACCAACCAAATGTGCACATCACCAGACATAATACTATGTTCACCAAATTTACACACAAAACTCCACTGGTCAAAACAAACTGACCTAAACTCTGACCACCTACCCATCACAAAATACCAAAATGTCAACAAACCAAACTACTTACTCAAAAAAAAAAAAAAAAAAAAAGTAAAAAACACAAAATTCACCAACCATATAAAAAAAAAACAAACATCCCTAAAAATTCTTTCCCCTAAATGTTGGAAAGCCATGCCAAATTTCAGTTCTCTAATTCAAAAAAGCAGTTAACAAATCCATCCCCAGAGGATACATAAAGAAATACAACCCAACCCTAGCACCTGAAATAGAACAGCTAATCAAACAATGCAACTCACTCAGAACAAAAACACCCACATCACTCCAAACGACAACACAGATTAACGCCCTAAACACCCAAATCATAAACCTAACAAACACACATTCTTCAAACAACTTCCAAACCTTCCTCACCAAGAACATCCAACACACGAATAACACCAGAATGTGGAAAACAATAAATATACTGAAAAACTCAGCCAACCAACAAACACACACTCACAAAACCATCAAAAAACCAAACATACAAACAACATGCAAACACTCTCACAACTCACTTTGCAAAGCAGAATCAAAAACCCACACACATCAAACAGGAAAATCAAAAAGCCCTCAAGAAAAAAAAAACAACCACGACCCAACAGTAGAAATAACCACAACTGACCTAGAAAACATAAAAGAAGACACTTAAAAATTGGCCCAGGCAATATCTCAAACAAACACCTCAAACACATAGGGAACACAGCTTTAACACAATTAGCACAAATATATAACAGCTCCATTAGCCTAAACTTCAATTCCCCCTATCTGGAAAAAAGCTATCATTATACCCAAATTAAAACCAGGAAAAGAACCCTCTGACCCGTCATCATATCGCCCCATCTCTCTATTATAAACACTATGCAAACTAGTAGAAAAAAACATACTAAACAAATAACTCCACACATCATCAAACACAAATTCCAACACAGTTTCAAACAAAACCACTCCCCTACAACAGCACTCACAAACATTATACAACCCACAACCAACTCATAAAACAATAATCATTACCAATCAACATCAACAAAGCATTCAATACAGAACCCAAACACAATGATCCACAAAATAACAATCTAACATCCTCACAAAAATAACTCTACACCGCCAAAGTGGATTGTCCAACTATCAATCAGGGTTGTAATGAATAACAGCTGGCAAATACAAACGTTAATACCGAGAATATTCCTATGTACACCTAGCACCACAATGGAGACGTACCTACAAGGCCTACAATTTCAAACCTCTACTCCAACCCACACCTCAGCATTCTCGAACAACTTAATGTTAACTACGCCTTATCTTACTACCAGAACCGCCAGTCTCTATACCACAACATACCTACGAGATTCGTAAGAATACGTGAACTGAAGTTATTTGGAGCATCCTAAGACGCCTTTAGTCCACTACACACCAAACCTAAACATGGATTACGAATACCACTAACTTGGAACGAACCGCAAAGTTCAAAAATCCAGCGAGTCACAACCAACTTCAAACATGCTAACAGGCTAGAGACTACATGAACGTCACTGAGTTTACTCCCCACACAAAAATTCAGAATCACGTATCAATTACATAAATTAGTCTTAACCCAATCGTGACATGCAAATACTTTTAAATGTGTTGCCCATCACAAACCCACACAGTTTAGACTACCATAAACAGACATAGATCTACCCTTTGATCCAAATATTGATTCACAACCAGATCTTGCCCTCTAGAAACCCCACCCAACAAACATGGGTTAAATAAATAACTTTATACTATACCATAACAATACCAAGTAAAATTTGCCAATGCCCAACCAGGCCAATCATAAATATTAGTTGCATTGCTTTCCACCAAAGATCAACAACAGTTGAGCCCTAGTTCCATTTGGACTCATAGTAAATGCTAAGTTTGTGGCGACTACCATTCACCCTGCTAAATTACTTATTAACTAACAAAAAGTGGAGAGAATTTTAATCCTTTAATACATAAAACCACCCACAACATTGTCAATTATAAATAACCTTTTAAGTAAACCTATCCTATCTTTAGCCAAAGATGGACAGTTCTATAAAGTCTCCCCTTCTTTATCTCTTCAACTGTCCTTTTTACCTAATATGAACTTTAATCATACTACAGAACAACAATGAAATTAAACATAAAAGCTCAGAGTATAACTTCTGATGGGAATTTCCCTCGGGTGATATATTATTATATTTATTGACATAACAGTATCAAGTGGAAACTGGCGCGGTGTGCCTCTCACACGTAGATGGATGTATACGTGAGTGGTGCATGTAAGGTAAATAATAAATACAATATATATATATATAATTATATATTAATAATATTATTAATATTAAATATTTAATTATATTAATATATATATTATATATTAATATATAATAATATAAATTATATATTTATATATATATATATAATAATTTATTATAAATTATAATGATATAGATAATAAATATATATTTATATAATATAATTAATTATATTTATATAATTAATATACATAATATAATTATAATAAATATTAATAATATAGGTATTATTTATATTATATTAATATTAAATATATATATATATTATAGTAATATAATAAAATATCCAATTTTGATATTATCTAAGTAAAGTTTAACGGACTGACCTTTGGGAATCTTTCGGAACCGGAACATTTTTACGAATGAAAATGTTCACTGCACCAGTAACGAGTATGCTAATGTAATTCTATACGCAAGAAGACACGCAAATACTTTTTGGTGGTGTAAGGTACATTACATTTTTACTTTCACTTCACTTAAAAACTTCTATAAAATCTTACTTAAATCTCTTAACTTTTAGGTACTTCGACATCAGTTAATTTGCAATATCAGTTTGGATAGATAGTTGACCATCAAAAGGTTAAATATTTACAACGTCGATTTATCTACTTTACTCCACAATCAATATAGACGTGTCAATATCTTTTTTTTTTACATAGCTATATATATAGATATATAATTGATATCTGTAGATGAATAGTCTTTTTTGATGTTTATAGCGGTGTTCAACACTTGTTTATCCTATTTTTTTTTTACAGTGTATTACCCTACCACACTCACGGGCAGAGCCGCCCTATTCAGGGAGGGGGTGTTGTTGCACGCCAAAATTTCATCCGCTAGCCCAAATTACGCAGATGAGCACAGGCGCAGGTTTTTAAGTGAGGGAGATTAATGATTGCAACATTGCTTCTGATCGAGCAAACTAGGCGGAACTCCTCACTACAGGTAACACGGTGTCTCACCAGTTATAAAGTCAGTAATTAACCTAAAATTCTTCAGTTTTTTTCTTTCAATTTGTGTTTGGAAATTCAATTCCTCAATATGGATATGCAATTTCAGAAAAATTATTTCCTCTTCAACCAACAAAGCAGGGGCGTATCCTGGTTTTAGGTATAGCGTGCTATGCGTATGAGTGTGTGTGCGTGTGTCTGTGTGTACTTGTGACTACTTGTTCAGTATTATTTACTCTCGAATAAGTAAAAAAAATCTATCAAAAATGAACACCAAAGATTATTTATTGGGGTCGTTGTGGTGCACACTGGCGCACACCAAATAAAATGCTTATACGATGAAGAGTAGAAAATACACACCAGCAATAGAAGTGTGCCACAGAGTAATAAAGGTTTATCTCGCACTCTAATCTTACATTTCATTAATGATCTTGTAATTCTTCCAATCTTTAATTCATCTCAAATGTGCTCCTTATTTCTTGCCTTTAAACCTAGGTTTATATATCTCGAAATCAGTAATCGACTTTATTATTACTAAACTTATCTCAACTTATATAAACTTATCTAACTTATTTAAACTTATCTAAAATTATCTAAACTTGGTGAAATTCAAATTTTATAATTAAATGCTTGTCTTCTACAGGTCATTATGCTCTCTCTCTCTCTCTCCTCTCTTCTCTCTCTCTCTCTCTCCTCTCGATCTAAGTCTCTCTCCCCTCATACATACCATCAAATCTCTCTCTCTCTCTCTCTCATCTCTCTCTCTCTCTCTCTCTCTCTCTCTCTCTCTCTCTTTCATCAATACTTCCAAATTTTTTTTAATCTCTTTCGAAGTTACTTACGTTTATGATGTAAACAATATAAAAACATTGTGTTAACACCTAACAGAATAACATTTTATCGCTAAAATTTAACATCATAAATAAAATGTCAAATGGGTTACAAAAAGACTGAGGGTTCTTTTTACTTTACATAATTTCTTTTTTAACATTTCAAAAGATAACCCCAACCCCAATGATACCAGAATACCATTTAAAGGACCTATTCTAAAATCTGCGTTAAACCTAGTTCAATTAATTTTATAAACATTGATAATTTAAAGCTAATCTGCTACTTAATTAGTTCTTAATTTCTGATACTTTTTACTTCTTATTATTGTGAATGACTCTGCGACATTTTTTTTCCTCTCTAAATATATTAAAACATTGCAACAGTAGATTTGAAGTTAAAATGGCTCTCCTCGTATTAATAGCGACCCAATGAAAGACTTCGACATTTTTTTTCATCTCTAAATTTATTATCCACTTACATTGCACTTACACACAGGTTTGTTGTTAAAATGGCTCTCTCGTATTATACGATCATCATAACATCCCTACAGAACTAAAGTACCACATATTTTTAATTACCTTTGAGAATAAATTTACAACACTAGATTGATTAACTGGGGTATCAACTCCATTCCAGCCAATTTTGATGTCCCTTTAAAATTAATTAGGGCAGGGTCCAATATTTTCTTCGGGCTGAGCCCAATTTTCACCCCCCCCCTAAAAATAGACATCCAAAACTACTGCATATACAAAGAAATTATCTAAGTAAAAAATGTGTATCTCCCTCGACTACACATGCTCTGAAAATTTTATCCAGATCGCATGAGCAGGAAAAATAATTATTGCAATTTTTCATTTTAAAAACTAAAAAAAAAAGTGGGTTTTGAATTTCGACATTGCTGAGCACAAATTTCAAAAAATCAAAAACCTACTTATCCCTTATACAACTTTTTTAAGTTATTAACATAGCAACACGTTGGAAACTGATTCAGTTGAAGTCTTTTAAAATAAATTTAGAAGCTGAAACGAAAAATGTCAAAAACTAGGTTTGAAAAAACGTAAATAATGAAATATGACAATACAGACACATGAAAAACTCTTCACCGAAAAGACCGTTTTTAAAGAGTTAGAAAAAAACGCTGTTCGGTTTGCTCTTTTCCCCATCAAAATTGTCTGAAAATTACGAATTTTATGTCCACTTTTAAGGTGGGTGAAAATTGGGCTCACCCCGGAGCAAATATTGGACCCTGCCCTTTAGAAATTCGAAGTAAATATTCTCTTAAGGTAATGAATAAGTTAATATATTTATAGCTAGTGGGAGGTAATATACATTTATTTATTAAGTAAAAAGAAAGAAGGAAATAATATATTCATCACTCCACTGCTTGCAAAAATATTAAAATAAATTACTAAAGTTAAAAGCATATATTTAATTTGTATTTATATATAAATAATATAATATTTGTACTTCAGTATTATTATATATTATTAGCTACTTTAATAATTAAATGAGAGTTTGTGATTTCACTAATTTCATCATTTTAGTTGGAAAGTCAATTTTTATTGACAATTTATTATTATTATTATTATTATTATTATTTATTATTATTTTTAATAATTACTACTTATATCAATGTTATTTCTGTTTATATTATTACCATAAATAATTATAATATTTGTATTCATTATTATTATTATTATTATTATTATTATTATTATTATTATTATTATTATTATTATTATTATTATTATTATTATTATTATTATTATTATTATTATTATTATTATTATTATTATTATTATTATTATTATTATTATTATTATTATTATTATTATTATTATTATTATTAATTTATTATCATTATATTCTGAGTATATATTATAATAATTATACCATTATTATTAATTATTATTATTATATAGCTTTATAAATATAGTCTCTTACTTAGATATTACCACCCCTCAATAGAAGATAGTTCACCCAAGCTCAAACCTCTGGTAAGCATTGGGGTTAGCATTAAAGTGAGTAAGATTATACACAGAAGGAAAAATAGACGATGGCAAGGAATTTTACAGAATTGAATTGCCTGGAAAGAGGAAGTCGCCACATCTAATATGAAATAAAGTCAAATAAAAATAAAAATAAAAAATAAAAAATAAAGATAAAAAATTAAAATATAAAAAAAAATAAAAAAAAAAAAAAAATAGAAAATAAAAAAAATAAAAAATAAAAAATAAAAATAAAAATAAAAATAAAAATAAAATAAAAAATAAAAAATAAAAAATAAAACAAAATAAAAAATAAAAAATAAAAATATAAAAATAAAAATAAAATAAAAAATAAAAAATAAAACATAAAAATTAAAATAAAAATAAACATATTCCGAAATTAAGAAATAGTTATAAGAACCGAAATAAATTTAAGTTTTTATAATAAAATAATTAAATTATTATTATTATTATATTAATAAATAATAAATAATAAGTTAAACAAATAAAACAAAATAAAACAATTAATTCATAAATAATTCCATCAATAATTTTTTATTTATTTATTAGCCCCCTCCATTTTATAATAATTATACTTGAAATAAATTAATTTTTATTTTTTTATTTACAAATGCTCTTGAGCATTCAACCGTTCCCCCACATACCCCCAGACCTCAAAAAGCTTCCCCCTTCCCCCTCCTTTTTCGATATCTTTTTACCTTTTTAATGAATGATAATGCTTATATTTATGTTTCTAAATCATATTATCTTTTTTATTAATTGAGCATCTCTCTCTCTCTCTCTCTCTCTCTCTCTCTCTCTCTCTCTCTCTCTCTCTCTCTCTCTCTCTCTCTCTCTCTCTCTCACTCTCTCTCTCTCTTCTATCTCTCTTCTATCTCTCTTCTCTCTCTCTCTATCTCTCTCTATCTCTTTCTATCTCTATCCCTATCTCTCTGCTCTTCCTCTCTCTTCTCTCTCTCTCTCTCCTCTCCTCTCTTCCATTCTTCCTCTATTCCACTCTTGCTCTCTTCTCTCTGTCATCTCCTCTCTCTCTATATATATACTATATAATTATAACTATTATATACCATAATGATATTTATGCTTTAGTTATATTTACTACCAAGACAATTATATATATATATTTATATATATATATATTATATATATTAGTGTGACCGGATGTCAAAATTTGACTGTTTGCGGATGCGGCATGCGGAATGCCGGATACTCACTCTTTTGCGGACTGCGGCATGCGGATGCGGATGCGGATGCGGATGCGGAATGTTTAATCTTTGAAGTTTGAATTAAATATATATATATATATCACTGGTATACCTATATATACTAATATATATATATTTAAATATTATATATATATATGTATATATCATAATATATATATATATATATATATATAATAATATAATATATATAATACTTATATATAGTAATATATATATATATATATATATATATATATATAATATATATATATATTATATATATATATCTATATATATATAAGTTGTCCAACCACTCACTCACGGGCATGAGCCCTATTCAAGGAGGGGGGTGGTTGCGCACCTCAAATATTCATCAACTAACACAAACTACGCATATGAAGCAGCAGACGCCAGCGCTTTATAAAAAGTGAGAGAGCATTATGATTCAGCAGGAAACACGAAGATGGAAGAGAATTACCTCTGAACCACGATGAGGTGGCAGGAAAGGAGGAAGCACCACACCCACAGAACAGAGCTGGAGTTACCAATATCAACAAAAAACTCATAACGCCGACACAGACCCCTTGTGCTACGAGGGCCTCGTAAAGGTTGGTGGTACAAGAGTGATAAGCTTCCTCGGCACCTGCCGGCTCGCGGGTACTATAGAACAGAGATAAAGACCGAACCAATCGCGCCGTAAAGATAGAGGGTCAAGTAAACTGGAAAGTGCAGAAACAGTTTATAAACTCCTTCTGGCAATTTGCTCGACCACCTATCCAAAAGCCCTGGTGAACCAGGCACCCCCTGATATGAGAGCAGTACCTCCATTACAAGGCGGATGAGGCCTTTTGTATCAGCCTGGAGCAACTGCAGAAGAGGAAAAAAAAAGTCTCGCGGAGCCTAAACAGAACTCCCAGTTTCTTTGAGGCCAACCCCTAGCAAACCGTTGTGATGTGAGGTTTCCACAGACCATTTTTTCGTTTATTTACAGGAAGGGCCAAGGAATGTTTTATATTGTTCAACAGGAGAGAGAGAGAACCGTTGAAAAGAGATAGGAAATGTTAGAAAGGTGTCCCTTAGAGAAGGCGAGATTTGTAGACCAGGTTTGGGTTTTTAAAAGAATTGGCAAATTTCAAACAAGGTTGAGAAACGACCCACATCCTGACTCGGAAAAATCTCTATTCCAGATCAAATGCGTGAATAGAATCGGAAAGATTAAGTAAGAACGAGAAGCAATTCTAGAAAGTAAATAGAGGGGAGCAGAATGAAATGAATTTGAAGAATGAAGGTCGAGTCATCGGCATACGAGTGGATGAATTAAATGTGCAGGTGAGAAAGAATCATTAAATGAAAAGTAAAGGAATACAAGTAAGGAAGATAAGAGAACCCTTGAGGAACACCAACTTTTAGATCCAGAAAAGGAAGTCGTACACATCAACAAACAGCCGATATTGAGCGATATTGAGAAAAGAAAACTAGACATAAATAAGCAGAGAGAAGGAGGAAAACTGCCAGAACGGAGGGGAGCTTGAGAGTAAGTGAGACACGTTGTCATACAACGGTCAAATGCTTGGATATTGTCAAGCGCCACCACGCAGCTATTCACCCCGTACGCGCAAGCTCTCTCCCGTAGTTCCTGAGTGGCGTATAAATCGCGATCAAATCTGTTATAAATAGGAAAGTATATCTTCGCTAGTAGACCTCGAGCTCCGAAAGCCGTACTGGCGAATCGGAAGAGACCAATGATGAAATTCCAGATGATCTAAGAATGAGAGTTGAAGAAGCTGGTTTTCAAGATCTTAGATAGAATATCACAGTGAGAGCTATAAAGTGGATCAGTTGAAGGATCAGAAGCGGCTTCATGGTTTCCGCACAGGTTGAATACATTGCCGTGCTTCCAACACTGAGGAATATTGGTTTCGAGACATAGAGAATATAGTACGAGGGGTGGTCAGCCAACGAAAAGCACACAATTCAAACACTCGGGAGAATGCCATCGACGGGCCACCCCGACTTCCTACGTTCACCGTATTTCAGGAGCCCATGCACCCAAATCAAATCCATGAGTAAAACACAAAAGTGCAACCGGACAAAACGGACACCTGAGAGAAGAAGAAGAAGGAGGAGGAGAGCGAGGAGGAAGAGGAGGAGGAGGAGGAAGAGGAGAGGAGGAAGGAGGAGCGAGTGGCCAGCAAATCGTCCTAGGGTTGAGTTAGAGGGAAAATAGGAGGGCCGAAGAGATTTTTCCTTTTTCAGTTGAAGAATTAGCAACAGACCCAACAAGATCGGTACAGAGGAGTATATATATATCTATTGATTTACAGAAAGTTATAGTAGAGATGTTTATTGGCAGAGGCACGAAAGATTTATCAGTAGGCCAGATCAACGGAGGTTGGAGCACTTTCATTTTGAGTAAAGCCCGCTTTGCTCGACGAAAGAGTATGCCCTGCAACCCTGCACAACGAGTCGACGCTGAAATGGAGAAATTAGCAAAGCGGTGCCTCAAGAAGGGCGCGATACATTTCCACCCCCGATACGCACTGTCTCTAGCCTGATATACCTAAGGAGAGAGCAACACACGCGGTCACATACCCGAATGTGATTTATGAGGAGCAAAAGAGATATTAGTCGGAAGAAGAATGAACCTGCTCATACACATATCTAACGATTACAGCTCCGCATACTTATCGGCCGAAGACCGAAGCTCACCCAATAGAGTCCAAAGAGAGCACCATGTTCCAATTATTAGCTAGCGTAGAAGCGCCAAGGTCCCACAATCGCCGATCAAAGGCCAGAAAAAACATATTATATAATAAATAATATAAATCTTTTTAAATCGATATAAAGTAATATTCCATAAATATATATATATATTATA
Source organism: Trachelipus rathkii (assembly GCA_015478945.1). Lineage (NCBI taxonomy): Eukaryota > Metazoa > Arthropoda > Malacostraca > Isopoda > Trachelipodidae > Trachelipus > Trachelipus rathkii. The sequence continues at coordinate 14,071 of JABUQX010082260.1, read as the reverse complement.
ATTATACCTCACTGTAATTAACTAATAAAAAGTATCTTGGAGATTGTTCTATATACTAGTATATCATAATATATAATAATTAGCATATTATATAAATAATTATATATATATACAATCACAGAAAATCAGAAATTACAAAATTACAATTAATTCTCCCAAAACTCCCATGATAAAAAAATGCACCAAAAACATTTAATTTTAATATGCATTTTTTAATCAATGTAAGAAAACATTCCGCCACATTGCCTATTTTTTCAAAAAGAGGGATAGTCGGATCCGATTGCGGAGTGCCGTTAGCGAGGATTGCGGTCGGATTAAAATGGGATTGCGGATAATCCCGTCAATTTGTGAGTGATGCGAGGAGCAAATGCTCTCGCAAATGCTGGATGCGGATGCGGAATGTCAATGTGAGACCATACACTAATATATATAGCATACAATATATTACCTAAATTTCTCTCTCTCCTCTCACTCTTTCTAAACTCTCTCCATCTCGTTCATTCTCATCTCTCTTCTCTCTTCTCTCTCGATCTCTCTCTCTCTCTCTCGTTTTCATATTAATTTATATTTTCTTTTATTTATTATACAAATAAAATAATCCTTAATTCCTTTCTCTCGAATTTGAAGACAAACAGTGGCGCAAAGGTAAATGATTTTCAGTCCCTAATTCGGCAGCGGATCGAAGTTTCGTGCACAGATTTGAAAGGGGAATTATGGACCGGAACGAGTGACCTGATATTTTATCAACAAATCCTGTGATCAAATATTCTATTGGAACAATTGGGATATCATTTTGAAAAATCAATATTTGGAGAGCAAATATGCCTATGATAGATGTTTATATTGTAATGGTAATACTTTTGTAGTAGTAGTAGTAGTAGTAGTAGTAGTAGTAGTAGTAGTAGTAGTAGTAGTAGTAGTAGTATAGTAGTAGTAGTAGTAGTTTTAGTAATTCACAACAGAATTCGTGAGAAAGCATGGAACCGGCACTCCTTGTGGTACGAGGGCGTAACGCAGAATAGTGGTTGGAAAATAAAAAACCGGTGGAATACGAGAGGTCAACTCCGTCGGGAACTTGCCGTTGTAGTACCGATACTAAAGAGATATGAGACAATTTGTTAACCTTTTAGCTTTAGACTCAACTGTATTCAAAAGAAGGGCGGAACTGGAGCTCGCCCCCAAAGTGAGAAGCAGTATTCCATACAAGGGGGAATAAGACCCTTTTATAATTGATGTAACTGTTCGGAAGAAAAAAATTCCCGCAAACCTGAACAAAATTCCCAGTTTTTTGGAAGGTCACCTAGCAACCCGTTTTTAAGTGAGGTTTCCTCTCAAAGGAGCCTTTATTTGTTTATGTTCAAAACCAACAGAACGTTTTATGTTGTCCATGTGTGAGACGGGAGAGCCTTCGAAGAAGAAGGAAAGTTGGGATGTATTTTAGAGGGGAACATGTCAGCAAGGTAACCCCACCGGGAAATCCTATCCAGATCAGCATGAATAGAATCGAAAAGCTGAAGACAAGAAGCAACTCTAGGAGCGAAGTGGAAGCAGATTTGAAATAAGTGGAAGAATGGAGAGTTGGGTCATCGGCATAGGAATGAATAGAGTTATATGAACAGCTACGAAGATCGTTAATGAATATAGTAAGAATAAAGTTGGAGATAAAGCATAACCTTGTGAAACACCCCAGTTAACAGGAAAGGAAGAAAATGTAGCTCCATCAACAAGTGCCGATATGATACGATCTGAGAGAAAACTAGACAAAAATGAGCAAAGTGTTGAAAGAAACCCAAAGGTACGAAGCTTAGAGAGTAGCGACGCATGCCATACCCGGTCAAATGCTTTGGATATGTCAAGCGCGACCACAGGGTAGAAGGGTAGAAGACCATAAAACAGTGAGATAGGAAAGAACGTAACCAGCTGATCTCGAGCGTGGAAAGCCATACTGGTGATCTGAAAGGATGGAATGAGATTCCAAATGATTCAGGAAATGAGAGTTGATGAGAGTTTCAAAGATTTCAGACATAATACAAGTGAAAGCTTATAGAAAGAGAGAAGGAACAATCAGCTACCTTTCTTCGGGATCTGATGAACATATGGTTGCTTCCACCACTGAGGGATAGTGTTAGAATTAAGGCATAGAGAATAGAGACGATCGAGGATAGGTGTCAGCTCGAAAGCACACTCCCTCAGAACACGAGGAGTAATGTCGTCTGGGCCACTAGCTTTCCTAACGTTCAATGATCTTAGAATATCATGCACCTGGTCATATATAATCACAGGAGGAGCCGTGGGACACCTGAGAGGAGAAGGAGTAGAAGAGGAGTTTCCGGAATCGTTAAGATGGAATTAGATGAAAGGAGGAGGCTGAAGAGGTCAACCTTTCCAGAAGGATTAATAGCTACAGATCCGTCAGAGAGAGAATAAGAGGAAAGAAGGCAAATTTATAGATGTTATTTTTACAGAGATATTTTCGGCAAGGGGCCAGAAATTTTTATCAATAGGAGTTCCAAGGAAGTCAGAACACTTTCTTTTAGTGAAAGCACTCTTAGCCTCACTAGTAATATCCCTGCAGCGATTTCGAGTTGAACGAAAATTTGCAAGAGTGATAGGAGAAGGAGAGTTATATTTTATTAGTAATACTTATACAATAATAATAATAATAATAATAATAATAATAATAATAATAATAATAATAATAATAATAATAATAATAATAATAATAATAATAATAATAATAATAATAATAATAATAATAATAATAATAATAATAATAATAATATTAGTAGCAGAAGTAGTAGTTTAAGCAAAAGGATGTACTGGTATTAGCAGTAGTAGCAATATAATAGTTAAATCAATACTATATTACAGTGTCTGAATTTTCCAACTTACCATCTTACTCACATAGTTCGCCCCATATATATATATATATATATATATATTATATATGGTTATTATTATAATATATATATATAGTATATATATATACTATTTTTATATTATAATATATATATATATATATATATTATATATATATAATATATATATAGCATATTTATATATATATATATATAATATATTATATATAATTAATATATATATATATATTACTATTATAAAGGTATATATATATATATTAATATATATATATATAGTATATATATATGAGTAATATATATATATACAGATATATGTATATATGTATATCTATAAATTATATATATATATAGTATATATATATACTATATATATATTAGAGTATGGGTGGAGGTACATATTTACTGTCAGCTACATAGATTGGGGGCGAACTATATATATTATATATATATAATTATATATATAATAGTTTGTTATATATAATATATATATATTAGTATATATATGTAAGGTATTACTTTAATATATATATAAGTATTAATATATATATAGAGGTATTTAAATATATAGTTTATAGGTTATATTGCTAGGGTAACTATAGTTATTAACTATATAATATATATATATATATATATATATATATATATATATATATATATACGACAAATGTGTCTGTTCGCATGTATTATATACATGCACACATACTAATTATTTGGTTCCAAAGGAATTAGATTATCAGGAGAATAAGAAGTGCCAAGAAATCGAAGGAAATTATTATAGTTATCGCAGATATTTTAATTAAAGGAAACTTCCTTTATCAGCAGTTTATAAAACAAAAGAAAAGGTACGAAGTCACATAAGAAGAAAAAATAGAAAAAATATTGATCTAACATTTGATAATACTGATTTATTGATTTATAAATAAAAAAAATAGAAATAAGTAAAAATGTTATTATTATTATTATTATTATTATTATTATTATTATTATTATTATTACTTAATTATTATTATTATTTATTATTATTTTATTATTTATTATTAATTATATTTAATATTAGTATTTATTTTTATAATATTTATTATTTTTATAGTTAAATTATTATTATTATTATTATTATTATTATTATTATTATTATTATTATTATTATTATTATTATTATTATTATTATTATTATTATTATTATTATTATTTGACCAACTTTCGCCAAAAAAATAAGATAATATTATCGTAACATTATAAAATTTGCAAAAATAGATTGTTTCTATAATGTTAACTCGTGATGAGCCCGAGGAGCACGAGTGTAGGAGTCGCCTCTGATATATATATATATATATACCTTAATATATATATATATATATATAATATAGTATCAATTATATTATTATATAATTATATAGTAAGATATATTATATATATAATATATATATATATATATATATATATATACCTAATATATATATATATATATATTATATATATATATATATATATATATTATATATATATATATATCATATATATTGTATATATATATTATATACTATATATATAACATTCGTAGGATTTTTTCTAACCTCTATAAATATTTCGTGGGAAAAAGAGGGCAAAATTTGGTTATTTTTTTAGTTTTTTCATTGTTCTTTATCGAACAAAATGTACAAAGCGTTCTTGCTGCCAATGCGTGTTTATTTTAATTAAACAGTGAAAAGTGAAAAAAATTATAAATACAAAAATAAATTACAATTAGGTAAGGTTATGATACACTAAGTAAAGCTAAGTTGAGTTACGTAGTTTCTACATATATTTAACTTTTCATATTTTCTTATTAAATTAGTTTCTTCGTATTACAACCGTTTGAAGTGACTTGCAAATTTATCTTTATGCTAATTGGTTAAAAAAAAAACTTTTAAAGTGGGGCAAAAAAAGTTTAATTAATAACCTTATTCGGTGAAAGAATTGCCTACTAAATAGCCTATATATATATATACTATATATATAATAAATTTATCAGAAATAAATTCTAATATATTATTATAACATATTTAAATATCTATATTAAAATTGTGGTATTTAAATAATTCATTTTTAAATATATATATATATATATATTATATATATATATATTATATATATATATATATTTAAAGGGTTGACATCATCCCTACTACTTTTATATTTTAACCCCAAGGAAGTTAAAGAAAAAACAAATAGAAGACATGCAAATATGAGATTTATTTTTATATATTATGTGCGTTACTAGGCATTTTTGGTTTGGCCCACTACTTCTACACTAACTATTTTACATATATGAGTTTTAAAATAAGTTCTTAAAATTTGCCATGTCCTATGTATGTTACCACATTACATCTTAAAAATTTTCTCTTTTGCTTAAAAATTATGAAAATTATTTAGACTCGAAGTGAAAAAAAAAAAAAAAGCACCACTTTTTTGCAAAAAGGGCCCATGTGTATGACCACAAAGGGCCCCACCCCTTTTAAAGTTAAGATAAGATCAAGAAACTGTATTTAGGTTATTAATTTGTTCTTTAAACTTTTTTGTGACAAAATGCAAAATTTTTTTTAAAATTATTATTTTTGAAAATTAAATAAAAAAAAAATAAAAAAAGTAAAAAAAATAAATTTCTCAGATTTTTTTTCTATTTAAATTAGAATTTAAGATTATCTCGATAACCTTGTTGATTATTTTTTTCTTTGTTTTTAAGTTATTATTTTTTTTGTTTATTTAAGGTTTTTTGTGACTAAATAATGAAATTTGTTTTTTAATTTAATTTTTTTTTTTTTTTATTTATTTTTTTTTTTTTTTTAAAATAAAAAAATAAATAAAAAAAAAAAATTAGGTTTTATTAAAACAAAAAATCCAAGTGGGGGGCCAACTCTTATACTCTCTCTATATTATATAACCGTATATATACAAACGAGTTAAAATAAAGATGGGCTTTTTTACATAACATTTATGAAAAGTGGGCCCTTTTTTACAGTAACAAAAAATATTTTTTTAGTAGCCAAAATACTAAAGTAACCAAAAATTAACAATATACCTATGTGTATTTATTATAATACACATAATACAGGAGCCAATTTCATTCAAACAAAAGTGGGCCCCTTTTGTCATATACACATGGGCCTTTTTGATAGTTTTTTCCGATGGACCCTGTGTTGTTGATTGGCTGCAACCAAATTTTTTGAAATCTTGGTGTGGGATTACCTATGCATGGAACTATAACATATTTAATTCAATAATATATAATTTAGAGTTCTTAAAATGCAGTATTGATGGAAAATCAAAATGGTTTTTTCAACAGATTGTCACAAAAGTAGGCAAAATTTTTGAAAAAGTTTAAAAAAAATTCCTAAATTCAAAAAATCGAATTGAACCATTATAACACCTTTAAACATGCATACTCAATGGGGTTAATAAGTCCACTTTTTCGGCCTAAAAAAAACACATCATATATACGGAGAACGGGTGGGCCTTTTTTGGCATAACTAAAATTGGATGGGGCCTTTTTAGGTACAGACTATATATATATATTATATTATAATAATATAATATATATATATATATTATATATATATATAACCATAAGCCAGGGAGGAGTTAACCCCTACCAGCGCGTCCCCCAGGTGGCGGATGGGGGAGGACCCTCTAAGGGTAGCTCCGAAATATAAAAATAAGGAGCCGTGGGATCGCAAAATGCAACCAGGACAGCCTACAAGCCCGCTGGCCAAGTGGTGCTTCAGAAACTCCTGTTTGCCTTCAGGAACAGGACTGATAGACGGAGACGACCGCCATAGAGGACCTGAAAAACAGGAAATCCCTTTCGGGAGAATCCTTAGAATGGCTTAACCCTGATGGTGATACTTAGGGGTAGGAAGGAGGAGATGGTGGGCTTGAATGCTGGAAGGAAGTTGGATATTTTGGGAGTCTTGTGAGACCAGATCATTGGGAAGTGTAGAAAACAATACATACTATCAATTGATGTACAGTGGTGGGGAGGTGCACAGACATGGGGTAGGAGTAATTTTGACTGAAGAAATGGCGCAGAGAGTAGAAAGTTGTGGACTATGGGATGAAAGAATGATGATGTTTTCGATCAAAATGGAACACATGGGTATTATGTTATGCAGGTATAATGCCAACAGCCGCAACAGGGAAGAACTGAAGCTGAGAAAGAAGAGTTTTATCGGAAACTGCAGGAATATTAAAAATAGTCGCCATAGTCGAAAGAATAGTGATAATGGAATTTGAATGGAACATGTTGGAACACGAGCAGAAGGTGTGGAGAGTGTCACTAGGCAGCCTTCAGCGTTGGCGGAAAAGAAATTAGAGCTGGAGAGAGAGTGAGGTTTCTGATTGCAGAATGGGATACGTTATGAACAGCCTGTTATAAACAAGAGAAAGTCATTACAGTGGAATGGTTTGGTGGAGCAGAAAGGGTTGACATGTGGAAGAAATCCATAATAGACCTATACTGACTATAAAAGGAGATGTTTTAGAGATGTAAAGAAAATGTACCATCGTCTCTGAGAATGCAGACCATTCGTATGGTGTTTGGGGAAGATGATATTAAAGAAACTATCTTACATCCAAGCAAGATAGAAGAGAGTGCAAATAGAAAAGATTCAAGAGAGGCAGGATGTAAGGAGACTATCTATCGGCAATAAGACAAAAATATGACAGCAGAAGAAGGAGGGAAAAGTGTTGAGAGTGCTGGAACCACTTTAGGGAGCGGTGCTAAAGAGAGCAGAAGAGACGATGGAAATAAAAATGGTGGGAGGAACAAAAAGAAGAAACAAACCATGGTGGTAGACTGAACGTGTTAAAACTGCTGTACAAGAGAAGATGAGATGTTTTAAGGAAATGGATAAAAATGAGAGGTGAGTTGGAGAGAAAAGAATATGTAGAGGCTCGGCGAGAGTCTGATAAGAGTGAAAAGGATGGAAAGAAACCACCTGGGAAAAAATCGGAACGAGGTGGAAGAAGATGTGACAGGCGTACGAAGGCTGGTTTTAATATACGCCATAAGGAATTACAAGGAAAAGCTCAGCACCATGGCACGGACTATATAAGGACGAAAATGGAGTCCTATAGTAAAAAACCAAAGGGAGATGACGAAGGTGGAGGAGATCTTCGCAGGATTTGTACAATGTGAGGGCTTAGCGGAGATGAAGACTGGCGAGAGCTAATTTGAATGGGGCCTAGGGGAGAGAGGAGTGGTCAGATCACGGAGGAGGAGATGGATGTTGGGTTAGAGGTATAAAGATGAAGGCGGTGGAGAAGATGGCATAGTTGCCAGAGATGCTTGAAGGAAATGGGAGTTTAAGAGAAAGAACGGGATGTTAAATCCTGAATACAGGTTGTTGGAGAGATGAGGTGGTGCCTGGGTGAATGGAGTAGGGCAACATCTGCCATATATAAAAAGTGATAAATACGGACTTGGAACTATAGAGGGTTGGCATTTAATGTCAGCATCTGGCGACAGACCTTATGAAAGGAATTAGAAGAGAGACTGAGGAGTGGTGGAAGATAAGCTAGAAGTAAGTGGCACGATTGATTGGTTTTCAGACCGGGAGTCGACTAATAGATCTGGTAGTCTGTTCGCGCATTTAAAGATGAAGTGAAATAAGAATTGGGAATTTAATAGAAACAATGCGGCTTTTGTAGACTTAGAAAAAGGCTTTGATAGAGTGCCAAGGGAGTTATTGTTGAGGGAACTGAGAAGAATAGGTATGAATTACTGAGAATTGTTAAAAGCAATAAAAAGAACTTATGTAGACAGTAAGTGCAGAGGAAAGCACTTATGTCCGGTGAGGGAAAATGGTTTGATGTAACGGTGAAGCAAGGGAGCGTGCTGTCTCCAATTCTGTCCATTATATACATGGACAGGTTGTGGGAGATCTGTGCGGAACAGAGTGGAGAATGAGATGTTTGGAATACGCGCGATGATTGGTGTTGTTTGGAAAAATCAGAGAGCTATGCAGTTTCTTGAGGTTTGGGAAAGGAGTTGGATGGAGAGGGGGTATGAGAATCGAAGGGGCAGACAAGGTATGTTGATCGGAGGTGGTTGGAGATTCCTGGAGGTATTTGAATGGAGAAAAGACTTGGAACATAAACGGAGCTCACAGCTTAAATACTGGAGGGTGCACTATGGTGAGGAAAACGGCACAATGTTGGAATTAAATAAGAGAATTGGTGAATTAATGGGAACAAGTAGCAATGTTGTTCCCATTGTTAAAGGAAGAGCAATTTCGAGACGAGTCAGATGGTGTATACACAAGTATAATGAGACCAATACTGAATGTATGGGCATGAAGCAGGGCTCTTAACACGAGAGCCAAGAGCAATTTTGGAGGCTGCAGATGCGTGTGTTAACGAACGATCAGGAGTGAAAAGAAGATACGGAGAGAATGAGGAGATTAGGGGGGCGGTTAGGCGTCGAGAAGCGTGGTGGAGCTTGTGGAGAGAGGACAGCTGCGGTGGTAGGAACAGTTAAGATGGGAGGAACAACAACAGTGCCCAGGAGAATTGGAATGGATACAGGGGGAAAAGAAGTGTCTGGAGACCTAAGTTGATGGAGCGACAAAGACGTGAGCGCGGCGATGGGCTGAAGAGAGGAAGGAGCGTCCAGAATGTGGAGCGTCTGAGATGTGGATGGACAAAAGTCGTTGGAGAGGTTTCTGGCGAACAACTGACAGATTCATGCATCTACAGGAGATTGGTGAGAAATAACCGGGGGTAATTCGGTCCCATTGGGGCAAATTTCGGTCCGTGGCTAAATAGCCACGATGGTAAAATAATCTTTAAAGGATGTAAAATATGTATTTTTTATGTCTTAGGTATTAATTTTCTATATGGAACCTTTAATTTAAGTCCATTAATTTTGTGCCTTTTTTTTCTTTTTTCTGAGCACTATAAAATCGGGTAAATTTAGGCTTATTGCTAAGATATACAGGTCAGAAATATTTGCAAGGCTTAACTTCATGAATGGGGTACAGATATTACTTTTTAAAGTAAACACTAATCTTCATGCAATCGTTGGAGTCATTCAGGCAAAAGATAAATATGTTTTATTATAAAAATTGTAACATGTGGCAATTTGGTCCAGGTTTAAAAATTTGCGGTTGGCAATTCGGGTCCACATTGGAATCTTCATTAAATTAAATTTTTTTAATAACTCTTTTACAAGAAACATTAATTTATAATGTTTTAAATATTTTTAACAACTTTTTACAGCAAGAATAGGTTTGGGTAAAGGTTAAGTTTTTCAACTTAGGCCTAATTAACCTATGCAAATTTTTCAGCAGATGGGTTCGTACTAATGCAAAAGTAACCACAAGCAGAACAAAGGGTATCTGAGATGATGTTACAGACCCTTAAGCAGTTTTCGTTTTTTGCCTTGGTTCTTACGAAACGTAATATGGCTAAAACGCATTTGCATTCATTTTTGTCAAAGCGTTTGCGTTCGTTTTTGTAAACCTTAGCGCAAAATCTAAAAGAAATGCTAACCAAACGTAAGAATTTCCTTAATTCTGAGTAAATATAAAAATAAAAAAGAATTGCAACCTTACAGAATTAATACATTACAGTTCTGGTTTTGTGCGGCAAATCGTAAAAAAAAAGTTTTTTTAAACGTAAAAATGTCTATAATTCTGTGTAATATAGAATCAAAGAATTAAGGAAATTCATTAGTTTGGTGAGCATATTTTTTACGATTTTGCGTTTTGACAAAAGAACCGATAAACTCGAACATTTTATTAGTTTCAAACCCAATTTCTTAAAAATAATATGTAATCCATTAATGTTTAAAAAGGAAGACCTAAACGCTTTGAGGCTTTGCGTTCATTTTTGTCAAAACAGCGTTTGCGTTTGTTTCTGAAAGCAAATCGTAAAAAAAAACGCTCAACCAGAACGTAAAGAATCCATTAATTCTGTATAATAACGATTAAAAAGAATAGCCACCTTACGAATTAAGAAATTCCTTACAGTTAGGCGAGCCCTTTTTTTTTTTTAAGATTTTGCAGTTTGAACAAAAAACCGAACGCAACTTGAAATTTTATTACGTTTTCGACCTTTCTCTTTAAAATATATTTAATATATACCATGATTTAAAAATTGAAAATGACATTTATCAATAATTTATTAAATTAAACACTTTAATTGAGGATTCTTAAGGATGTGAAAATTGAAGTGGAACGAATTGCCCCACCCCCCAAAATCGTGGGGGAATTCGGTCCATGTTACTTATCGGCTTCTAACATTAATCCCATATTATATATACAAATACAATTATACTAATTTTACTCCTAAAGGATAACATTAACATATAAAAAAAAAATTAATAAAAAAAAAAAAAATAGTCTCCATAAACCTTAGCATTTTGAGTACTCCAAATATTTTAAAGCGATTTGTAAGGCTACTGCGTATTATTATATATATATATATTATATATATATATATATATAATATATATATATATATATTATAGTATATATATAATTTATATATAATATTATGGGAAATTGCAAATCACCTTTCGTTCGTTTGTGTGTGCAACCAACCAAGCTCATTGCCTGATCCACATGTGTGAAGTCGCACGTGACCAACTGAATCAGTTTGGAACACAAACATATGGACAAACTTGAAAAAAAAAAATATATATAATATATAATATTATATATATATATATATATTATATATATATATATATATATATATATCTATATATATATATATAATTAAAATTCTGTGTCTATACCAAATCCCACTTTAATCATAACCTAAACTTAAAAGGGAGTACAGTTGAACCTAACCTATACGGACTCACATTGGCAGAGCAATGCACCCTAACCTATACGGACTCACATTGCAGAGCAATGCAACCTAACCTATTAGGACTTTCCTCTACATTTTGCAGACATGCTAACCTAACCTATTACGACTTCACATTGCAACAGCAATTAAACCTAATCTAGATTGATTCACGTTGCAGACAAGAAACCTAAGGTAAAATTCTGGCATATATATATATATAATATATTATTTAATATATATATATATATATATATTATATATATATTATATATAATATATATATATATGATATATTATATTGCACATTAAAGGAGGGCAAATCCAAAAAACCATAAAAGCCTATCTAACATACCCCAAAGAGTATTTAAGGGGGGGGGGGGCTGCAGCCATACATAACCTCGTCTATAACGAGGTGACATCACCGTACGTTGCCAATTTTAGCCAGATTACGATATATAGAATAAAAGAATGAAAAATTGACCATACGACCCTTGATGAACACCAAAATATGTATAAAGAAGGAATATATTAACTTTTTTAATAATATTGAAGGATGTCATAGTTCACTAATTGTGGCTTTATATAAATATTCATTCTTTTATTCTATATTTTTTTGGAATTTGCCCCTCCTCCTGGCACCAAATTTTCGTGGCTCGAACTTTTTTATTTTTAAAAATATTTCTATTAACTTTTTAATTACTTTTTTTAAATAACCAAATTGCCTTTCCACAAAGCTTATATTTTGAACTGTATCAATAAAATGGGTATTCCTAACTAGTTTTTTGGAATGATATCTGACGTTAAGCAACGCAAAATTTTCAACTTTTTCTTGGTATGCCCCGTTGACGGTATATATTATATATATATATATATATATATATATAATTATATTAATATTATATATATATATATATATATATATATATTTTTTTTTTAAAATTTTATGTGCATTGATCAAGTCTGCTAGGTTTTAGTTTATACTATGTTTCTTTGTTCTTATTTTTAAAGCCTATTTGGGTTTTCCCTAAAATGTGCTTTTAAGGAACTTCTATTTCAGGTTTATAATAACTCTGAACAATTAGTTTGTAAGTCGAGGCCTAAATGTATATGGGATCACCAAAGCATTAGGCTTAATGTAACCTATATAGATATATGTTTTGCTTGGTAAAAGTTCATGTAGAATCAATTTATATAGCTATGCATACTAGGGCCTAACATATATATATATATATATATTATATAATATTATATATAGTTATATAATACATATTAATATTATATATTATATAATTATAATATATATATATATATATATATCTATCAGGTATTATAGCGTCGGGGGCGGTGTGAACGATGCCCCCCCTCTTTAGTTCTTTAGGGAGGGGTGATTCGGTCCTCGGTCCCACTCTAATAAAAAAAAAAAAAAAAAAAAAAAAAACATAAAAAAAAATATTGCTCCATTTTAAAATTAGCCACGCCGGTAGTATATAAGTTTATTTAGATCAATCTTTTAATTTTAGAAAAGTTTTTTTATTTTAAAAAATGTTTAGACATTAGGGTACAATTCAATAGAATTTCACCTTTGAAAATGTGAGTTTTTTTTAACTTCGTTAATAAAAATGAAAAATTAGTGGATGGTTTTATTATTTTTCAGGTGATGACACTCGAGTAATGTTAGCTTTTAAACTGGCAAAGTAAATTTTTGATCAAACAGTATTAGTGCAAAATCATGGGGGCCTACATTGGTCGCGATTCCTCCGCCGTTAAAAAATGATGGAGGGGGCTGACTATCCACCACATGTTTTTTTTCGTATTTCTACATATTTTATTGACCTTTTTTATTACGTATAATTAATTTAATATAATATAAAAGTTACTTATATTCAGTGAAAATTTTTTAAAAAAAATGAAATTTTAATAAAAAAACGAATTAAAAAAAGAACAATTTTTTGGAGTACAGAGAGGGGGTGAATCGGACAACCTTAAATTTTTATTCATATTTTAATTTATCATTTTAGACATTTTTAATTAATTATTACAGATTATATATTAATATGAAAATAATTATTATATTTAAGTAAAAAAATTAAAATTATAAAATTGATTTATAATAAAAGAGGAATTTAAACGATTGGATTCGATTCACACCCCAATGGGGTGGGTCCGCTTCACCCCTCCAAGGTCGCGGTGACTGAGCGTTATTCAAACTTTATAAAATTTATTTTAGTATATTAATTATTTTTTTTGTGTGCTTATGACCGACTAAAGGGCCTTTCCTTGATTTCAAAAAAAAATTTCGAAAAGTGCTTCAGGGAGTCGGAGACCAAGTTATGCCTAATGTGGTCCGAGTCACCCCACCA